>RJWJ010028568.1:0-21312 GCA_004363605.1 Indri indri | reverse complement strand
ATTGCTTTGGGGGGTTCTTTAATACAATAGATGGTTTTCATCATTAACCAAAAAAGTGAAAAACAAATTGTCAAAATTTGTCATGAAATGAGTATTTCCCTCTCTCTTTCTGTGTCTCTTTCTAACATTCACCCCTTTTCTCCTACACCAGCACAAACACAAACCTATACCAAAAATAAATAAAAATTCAAGGATATAATGGTACCCTTGACAATATTTGTCTTATATTGATGAAACATGTAAATGAAGCAAGACTACAGAATGACAGAAACACTTCATGCTCATTGCAGCACTGTTTGTCAAACATATGTTCTTACCTTTCAGAAAAGAGCTCACTGCAATAATGACTATCAAATATGAATAAAGGGGCTTGAGATACAGAAAAAGAAGGGTAAAAAAAACGCAAAACTTAAAGGTACTACTATTTGGAGATTCAAAACAGTAAAATCCTTTCAAAACCTGTGTGTTTCTCTAACATTTTGCCTGATTAATTTCCCTCCAAAATTCTCCCTCCTATCCTTTACATTTCCTTCTCCCCAACCCCCACCTACCATGACCCACCTTCATCCACAGTCTGCTAACTGAATCATAGCATCCCAGGAATGTTATAGGACATAACAGTTTCTTCTGGGGTTTTCACTTGCAATGTTGCTGGCAAAGAGAAATTTATTTGTAAGTGTTTCTATTATACTGGCAGGGTCAATTAGTCTTGTGAACTACTGGTCTTTCTGCCTGATAGCTTGGTGGATTATTCAAGTGGTACTGTTCATAATCTATAAGTGAATGCAGTCAATTGACCTCAGAAACATGACAATACTGGCTATCTAATGGGGTTTTAAGTTTATCTTAATAACAAACTCCAGTAATGTCATTTCCCCCCAGGTGGTATATTATTTCATAGAAACTCTATACTTTTCCCAAATTGATTTGTAAGTTATGATACAAAAATTAGAGTAACCTTTATTTTATAGAAGTGATCATAACTATTTTGAAGCTTTTTGAAAACAATAATCAGCTATTATGCCTATATTTGTTTTTATGTTTATACAACTAAATAAAGCATGAGAAACTCTTAATATCCAGTGCTCATATCAAGATTTCTCCCAAGATGCAGAAAGCACAATTCTCCCAGAAGTTAATATGAAAACAAATTTGTATTTTACTTCAAATATTCAAAAAACCTTTAAGTTGTCAAATATTTATTCTTTTAAAACTCAATAGAAAATTTGCATTAACTGAGAGTTTACTATGTAACAGGCAATATAAATAAGTACTTCCCAAACTTATCTTACTTAATCATCTCAGAATAGGGATAACAATGCCTGTCATACTGGATTCCTATATGAGGAAACTGAGGTTTCAGAAGAGCCAAATATGTCTCCAAGTTTCACATAGTTAATAAGTGGCCAAACTAAGATTTGAAACCAGATCTGTGTAGTTTGCCAAATTGTGGTCTTTCAACATCACTGGGCCTATAACATAATTCCTTGGTCATCTCATGTCATCTCGTAATAACTGGATCACAGAATATTGCCAAGCTCCAAAGCCATTCTACGAAAGAATGATATCCAATTATTAATGACCTACAACTTGGAAGGAAATTAATGAATGAGTGTTTGATATTCATATAGTTATAACAACATTAAAGTTTTATTAAAGGTAGAATACTCTAGTTTCTTCGTATCACTTCCAACACAAATGCACTCCCATTATATATGAATGCACATGTGATCTACACACATGCTTGCATGCACATGTACTCACTCACGAATATACATACTTATCCAAACTGTCACTGCCAATGCTCCTGGTTTCCAAGGCAAAAGTATTGTCCATTATGCTAGGTCGCAAAGAAGTGAAAAGCTGTTTAATGCCACTAGATGTCATGGTATTAATTTCCTTGCAAAGAAGGATTTTTAAAACAAGTTGAATGATATTTTCATACCATAGATTTTGTAAACTATTTGATCTAGTGAGCCAATTTAACATATGTTCTAGCAAAAGTCATGATTACCTCATTTTGCTTTATAAATTTTCAAACAGAAGCAATTTTTTCCAGTGTTACCCAAATTGCCCTGAAAGCAAATGCCTATCATAGGAATGCACCTTGAGTATTTCCAAAAATTACTTACTACTCCCAAATTTCCTGCCTTCAGATTGGCTAGGGAGATTCTCAGGGTTTCATTCACTTCTTAGTGGAAAAGTTTGCAAAACTATTTATGCAATTAGGATAGACACCATTTTCTTGAAAATACTGACGTGGCTAAAAGTCATGGCAGTTAAGATGTATAAATAACTTTTTTTTTTAAAGAAATGTACACTTATACCCCATACTCCATAAATTTGAAACTGTAAATATTGTATATTACTTTAAAAAAATACATCCTGCAGAGAAAATATAAGGCTGAGAAGTAAAATTAAAAGCCATCCATATTATTATAAGCTTTGCTTGTTTTTTAAATAAATCAAATCAAAATAAATCCCATAGCACAAAAAATTTCAAGAACAAAATACAAAATCAAAGTATCCAAGTTAGTAAAATGTTAACTTTAATAAAGAAAGATCTAATATTTGATACAATGGATCAAGATGTACCCTAGTAGATTTTATGCTATTAACTACATAATATCAAAAAACTTAAATTGCTAAACTATTACTTTACATATGCCACAAAACAATGCCACTGATGTTGCAGTTTAAAAGGATTAAACCTATATATCTAATCCAATACCAAGGGAAATTTCATTAAAGGAAACAAACAAAAAAAGATAATCTGCATGGGATGTTCTCTCTGTCCAACTGTGAATAGTTGGTATTGAAATGTCAAATATCAATGTTAAAAAAAAAAAGCAACACTTCATGCTTAGATCTGGTAGTAAGGAATTGAATCCAATCCAATTGAATCAATTGGATTCAATTGAGCATGCCTTAACAGATGAGACACATTTATCTAGCATTTTCCAACCTTGTGTATTCACGTATGGGTAAGGATAAAGCAAGAAGCCATTATAAAGCTAAAGGACAAAAGTACGGAAGGACATAAACTTATATAGACTGAGAATCTACTATGTATTAGGTATACGGTAGATGTTTTTACGTAGCTTATCTCATTTAATTTTTACAACCACCCAAACCAGATAAGCACTGTGGTCCTCATTTTTTAAAAGTAAATGAACAAAGGCTCAGAAAGAACAGAAAAAATGTCCTATATCACAAAATAAGGATGTGATAGTACCAAAATTCCAACTGTGATCTGACAGACTCTAAACCCTATGATTAAAGCAGCATGTGGCAATGACGATCTAGAAACATGTTCCTTTCTCTGGCTTAGGTCTCATCCTTCTGTCCTACTCTGAAAACAATATTTAAAACCCAGATTGCAGATTATGAAACAGACTGGGTTTTTCTCCCTGTAAGCCAAGGTTAGAGAACTCTGCGTTCAATGGTGAGTACAATATGACTCTGGGGGAAAATCAGCAAGTTTCAAATGACTAGAACTTCAGGTTAAATGGAGTTCAGTGAGTCATCTTAATTCCATGCTACTGATAATCTTGATCTTGGTCAATAGAAAAACTTTCAAATCTGAATTCCATATTTGCCTTAGATAGTTCCCTCTCAACACAAGGTAACGCTTCATACAAAAGAAGTATTTTAAAGCCAAGAACACTTCTCAATGCCTTTCACTAAATTTCCTCAGAGAGATGATAAAATGATAAAATTTTAAATTTGATAAAGCTAATGTTTAACAACTAGATTTTATAAACTGCCTGAGAAGAATTTTGACTTAATTTTTACCCTTTTGTCATCTTAAATGTGAAGTGGCTACCTAATTAGAGAGGCAGAAGAGTGAAGGCAGGAAGAAATTTCTTCTCATTCCTCAGTCTGATCTTATTCCCAAAAGTGCCTTCCTTATCATACTTAACCTGAGCTTATCATCTTTGGGCCATAATAAGAGGCAAGTTATGAGTCACCTAGATTCCTCCAAGGTAACCTTCCCTTTAGTGATTATCTTCTCTAAGATCACATGCTCGTATTAGAAAGTAGGGCTGTTAGGGTAGAATCAATTTAAGAACTAATCTGCCTTGGACTCTTCTGTAAAGCTAAAACAGATGCCCCTCCACTATCTTTAAAATAAATATCAAGAGTCATTGCAGAAAAATGTTACACAAATATTAACTGAGCATCTATATGCTAGGTACTTAGCCACAAGGGTGATCAAGACAGACAATATCCTTTTGCTAATGGAAGCTATCACAGATTTGTGGCAGCTGAAAAGAAATATGCCATAAAATGACAAAATACATGGCTAAGGGATAACATTAGCATATAGAAATATATATATATACACACACATACATACATATATATATAAAACACATAATTGTTACCAAATAGGCCACAAATTCGGTTCCAAGGTTCTTTGCACTCAAAAAAGTGGGTATCATTATTGGTTCTGACAAAGTACAGAGATTCTTCTGCTTACAAACAGATTAGTTTCCAAAAGACTATCATTAAGTCCACTTAATCACATGTGCAAATTTTTAATTACAGAAACAACTACTAATACCATCTACTGGTGGCTGAAAAAGTTGACATACTTCTCCCCCACCTCCCTCAATGGATTAATACTAGAGAGAAAATCTATAAAAGCAATTTTATAAAATAATGCACCCAAAATATAATATTTACAATAGCTACAGAACATGTATGTGTTTCAGTTTCCAATTTAAAAAAAAGATAGGAAATTCGACTATCGAAGGAGTAGTCTGAAGATCTAAGAATATGCCTTTAAGACTATTGGCATTACAGTTATTTCTTACACAAGTCCTATGTATAATATCTCTTTGCTGTAATTTCATAAAACATAAGAATTTAAACTTTGAGATAAAGTATTTAAGTTTTAGCAATTATATCTAAAATGAGTACAAGCATATCTCAGATGTATTGCAGGTTCGGTTCCATACCATCACAATAAAGCAAATATTGCAATAAAGTGGGGCATATAAATTTTTTGGTTTCTCAGTACATATAAGTTATGTTTACAACATACTGTAGTCTCTTAAGTGTGCAGTAGCATCATATCTAATAAAATAATGTGTATACCTTAATTAAAAAACATTTCATTGCTAAAACATGCTAATGATCATCTGAGCCTTTAGAAAATCATAATCTTTCTGCTGGTGGAGGGTCTGCTCTCCATGCTGATGACTGCTAAGTGATCAGGGCAGTGTTTGCTGAAGGTTGGGGGTAGCTGTGGCAATTTCTTCAAATAAAACAACAATTAAGTTTGCAACATGAATGACTTTTCCTTTCATGAAAGATCTCTCTGCAGCATGCAATGTTGTTTGATAGTATTTTACCCATAGCAGAACTTCTTTCAGTGTTAGAGTCCATCCTTTCAAACACAGCCACTGCTTTAGCAACAAAGTGTATGTAATAGTCTAAATTCTTTGTTGTCATTTCAACAATGTTCACAGCATCTTCACTGGAGTAGATTTCATCTCAAGAAACTACTTTCTTTGCTCATCCATAAGAAGCAACTCTTCATCTCTTCAAGTTTTTGTTTTTTTATTTCAGCATATTACAGGGGTACAAATGTTTAAGTTACATATATTGCCTTTGCCCTGCCTGAGTCAGAGCTTCAAGCGCATTCATCCCCCAGACAGTGCACACTGCACCCTTTACGTGCAAATATATTCATTCCCTGCTCCCCCTCCCCAACCTGCCTGACACCCAATGAATGTTACTACTACATGTGCACCTAAGTATTGATCAATTAATACCAATTTGATGGTGAGCACATGTGTTGCTTGTTTTTCCATTCTTGGGATACTTACTTAGTAGAATGGGCTCCAGCTCTATCCAGGACAATACAAAAGTACAAGATCACCATTGTTTTTTGTGGCTGTGTAGTACTAGTTTTATTATGAGATGGTAGCAATTCAGTTACATCTCCACATCTTTTAATTCTAGTTCTGTTGCTACTTCCCTTACATCTGCAGTTACTGCCTCCACTGAAGTCTTGAACACCTCAAAGTCATCCATGAGGATTGGAATCAATTTCTTCCAAATTCCTGGTAATGTTGATATTTTGACTTTCTCCCATGAATCACGAATATTCTTAATGGTATCTAGAATGAATACTTTCTAGAGGTTTTTAATTTATTTTGCTCAGATACATCAGAGGAATTGCTATCTATGGCAGCTATAGTCTTATGAAATGTATTTCTTAAATAATGAAAATTGAAAGTCAAAATTACTCCTTGATCTATGGACTGCAGAATGGATATTGTGTTAGCAGGCATGAAAATAACATTCATTTTCTTGTACATCTCCATTAGAGCTCTTGGGTGACCAGATGCATTGTCAATGGGCAGTAATATTTTGAAAGAAATCTTTGTTTCTGAGCAGTAGGTCTCAACAGTGGGTTTAAAATATTCAGTAAGTCATGCTGTAAACAGATGTGCTGTCTTCCATGACTTGTTGTTCTATTTATAGAACACAGAAAGAGTAGATTTAGCACAATTCTTAAGGGCTCTAGGATCTTCAGAATGGTGAATAAGCATTGGCTTCAACATAAAGTCACCAGCTGCATTAGTCCCTAATAAGAGAGTTAGCCTGTCCTTTGAAGCTTTGAGGGTAGGCATTCACTTTTCATCTCTAGCTATGAAAATCCTAGATGGCATCTTTTTCCAATAGAAGTCTGTTTGTCTACATGGAAACTCTGTTGCTTAGTGTAGCCATCTTCATCAATTATTTTAGCTAGATCTTCTGGATAACACGCTGCAGCTTCTATATCAGCACTTGCTGCTTCATTCACATGGCACTTTTATGTTAGGGAGATGGCATCTTTCCTTGAAACTCATGAACCAACCTCGGCTAGCTTCAAACTTTTCTTCTACAGTTTCCTCAACTCTCTTTGTCTTCTTAAAATTGAAGAGAGTTAGCGCCTTGCTCTGGATTAGGCTTTGGCTTATGGGAATGTTGTGGCTGGTTTGACCTTCTGTACAGACCACTAAAGCTTTCTCCGTATCAGCAATAAGTCTGTTTCGCTTTCTTATCACTCTTGTGTTAACTGGAGTAGCACTCTTAATTTCCTTCAAGAATATTTCCCTTGCATTCACAACTTGGCTAACTCATCAGGGAAAGCGGACTAGCTTTCAGCCTGTCTTGGCTTTCGACATGTTTTCCTCACCAAACTTAATCATTTCTAGCTTTTGACATAAAGCGAGAGACATACAACTCTTCCTTTCACTTGAACACATAGAGGTCATTGTAGGGTTATTTACTGGCCTAATTTCAAATATTATTGTATCTCTGGGAATAGGGAGGCCCAAAAAGAGGGAGGGTCTGGAAACGGTTGGTAGAGTAATAACACACATAATATTTATTATGTTTGCCGTCTTATTGGATCGCAGTTCATGGTGCATCAAAACAATTACAATGGTAACATGAAAAATCTGTAATCGCTGATCACAGTAAGAGATATAATAATAATGAAAACGTCTAAAATATTACGGGAATTAACAAAATGTTACAGAGACACAAAGTGAGCACACATGCTATGGGAAAAATGGTTCCCACAGACTTGCTCAATGCAGGGTTGCCACAAACCCTCAATTTGTAAAAAACATAGCATCCCTGAAGCTTAATAAAGCAGGTAATTCTGTATAATACTTGCTCAGTGAACAATGAAAATAGATACAATATTTTTAAAAAGAGATATTCATTCCACTCATGAATCTCAAAGAAGCTGTATTTAGAGGCCAAAGGCCACCTAGTTATTTTTGTATATGGTTATTGTAAAAAGAGACACTCTCTATAAATAATATATATTGATTGGCCAGATTCCCTACAATTAAGTGAAATGAGAGAAAGAGCAAAAAACCAGACTTTGAAGGATATTACACTTTCTTAGAAAAACTTAATTTAGCCTAAGGACACTATCTATTAAATAATCACAGAATATCTTTTCTTTAACGTCAGAGAATTTCACACAGTCTGATTACTTAGGTTACCTCACACAAAATTTAAAAGCTGTAAGTTAAAGAATACAAGCTTATTTTAAAAGGATTTTTAAAAATTAGAATAAAATAATACCACATGATCTACTTATATGTGGAATCTAGAAAAGTTGAACTCATAGAAACAGAGAGTAGAATGGTAGTTCCCAGAGGCTAGGAGGGTGGAGGGGTTAGAGAGATGCTGGTCAAAGGACACATACAAAATTCCAGTTAAACAAGAGGAATAAGCTTGAGGGATCTACTGTTCATCATATGATCATATGATATAATAAGAATATACTGTATACCTGAAAGTTGCTAAGATAGTAGATTTCAAGAGTTATAAAAAAATGATAAGCACGTGAGATAATAGATATGTTAATTAGTTTCAGTCAGTCCACAATGTATGTAAATATCAAAATATCGGTTTGTACATCATAAATATATACAATTTTATTTGTCAATTAAAAAAGTAAAGTAAAATAACACTAAACAGTTCATAGAGTTAGAAGCTATATATTTTCAAATTTTAGTTGTTTTCTAAATATAGATAAAATAAATATACTAATATGTTAAAATAGTATTTTAGTTGTCACTGGCTGTAAGTTTCTATTATAATTAATTTTCTTGATTTCTATTATAAAATTGGAATATTTTCCTATAGAAAAAAATATTGGGGTACTCATTTATTATAAAATCTCATTTGCTTAGCAGCATATATATAGTCTTGGGGAAGAAGTAGGAAAAATAGAAGTTGTCAGTGTGCCATAACTATTATTTTATTTGAGCTCACTGGGCCACACAAACCCTAAGGAAACTTCTTATCCTGACTAGTGGGGAGGGAGATGGACGGAAGATTATATATTTTGAATCTGGGGGATCTGTCACTATGTGGTAGTTTTGTTTATTTGGTAGCAAAGAATGGGAACGTATGACATAAATAAGACCCAGAGCAAGAATTTAAACTCTTCATTAACAGAAATAAGTAACGGAAAATTCACACAGCTATTTAGGAAATACCATGTTAATTTGAAGAAAATCAAATCTAATCTTTAGGCTCACTAAAGATAAGATAGATAGCTAACAAACTATCCGAACAATTTCCCTACTACTGCCTCAAAGTTAAGGTACCACTTAGTCTGAACCTAGATCTTCTTTTCTCATTAGAAGTTCCCTGAGAGTCTCCCCTTGCCTAGTCCCTCTGTCCTACTTAATTAAGCACCAGAAATAAAGATTAGCTGTGGACCATTCAATTAGCTAATTATCATTCTTAAGCTCATTACAAAGTAGACAATTCATTCTAAAAATGGTAGTGAGACAGCTGGGCTACAGTTTCTGTTTTCTACCATTAACTAGAATTTCAAACACAAAGGAAAAGACCCCCAAATAGTTAAAACTCTTGTATGATGAATTCTCTTAATTCCTTTGTGAAGGAGAAATGGCCATGGAAAAGTTATCCATTGTCTTATATTCCCAGTTTCTACTTCAATATTTTCACTCCTTTATTCTGAGACTTGAAGATTTCATTGACTCTTCATTTACCACATGTAACACAGGAGGCTTAAAAAAAATAAGGCGCCTGAATGGGCTTATTCAATTACGATATACTTTTAAGTTATGATAAAATGTTTCAGCAGGTAGTTTTTAGCAAGATATCAGCAAGCTTTCTGCTGATACTACTGTTATAATCAGGGATATGTTATAGTTACAGCTATAGTTATAGCTATAATCAGGTAGTTTTTAGTAAGATATCAGCAAGCTTTCTGCTGATACTACTGTTATAATCAGGGACATGTTAGTTGCCAGGAATAGAGATTCACCCAAAATTTACCACAGGATGAAGGGATTTACTGAAAAATTTATTTTACATATAACCATGGACCCTAGAAAAAGTGACTAATCAGATATGAGAGAGGTCAGTAAATAAAGACTATCGGGGGCACCAGCCACTTGTTCAACTCTATTTTTCTCTCTCCCGGTTATCTGTGTCTATCTTTGCATCTACTCTATTCATTCTACACCACAGTACGTCTTCCCGTATCTTACAGTTTGCGCTCATCTAACTTTACAACTTCAGTTTGCACATGGCCCTTCACCTTACCCACCCTTTTCCATATCACTCTCTCTTCATGTCAGCTCTTGCTGCTACCAACCTTGCCTCTGTTTCTTGTGACTTAAATTTCCAAGAGAGGCCAAAAAAAATTAAAAATAGAACTATCATATGATCCAGTAATCCCACTTCTGGATATATACCCAAAAGAGTTGAATGCAGGGTCTTGAGGTATTTGTATACTCATGTTCATAGCAGCATTATTCACAATAGGTAAGAGGTACAAGCAAGCCAAGTGTCCACTGACAGATGCATGGATAAACAAAATATGATATACGCATACAATGGAATATTATTCAGCCTTAAAAAAGAAAGAAATTCTGTCACATGCTACAACATGGATGAACCTTGAATACATTATGCTAAGCGAAGTAAGCCAGTTGCAAAACGACAAATATTGTATGATTCCACTTATATGAGGTATTTAAAGCAGTCAAATAATTCATAGTAACAGAAAGTAGACTGGTAGTCACCATGGGCTGAGGGGAGGTTGAAATGGAGAGTTGTTATTGAATGGATATACAGTTTCAGTTTTCCATGACTTTCAAAAAAGTTCTGGAGATGTGTAGTACAACCATGGGAATACTGTATATTTACTACTGAACTATACACTTAGAAATGGTTAAGTTGGCGAGGAATGAATAGAAGTTCCCCAGTGATGGCTTTTAATGTTTAACAGAACTCATGCAGGTTTCTTTTGAATTTAGAGATATAGATCAAAACAAAAAAGCTGATAGAAATACAAAGCACAAAATGTATTCTCAAATAGCTCATTTCGTGCAGATGGTCATAAGTCTTAAGACCAGTTTGATTTGTTTTAAGCTTCCTTAGTTGCCTTAGTATCCTTTCATTAATTGCAATACTAAAGTTCCCACCTAATGGGAAGTACTGTGCATGCTTAACCTGTATTGTATATAAATATACAATGATACAGAGAGAGAGCTCTGTATCACTCACCAAAAAG
Organism: Indri indri; assembly: GCA_004363605.1. Classification (NCBI taxonomy): domain Eukaryota; kingdom Metazoa; phylum Chordata; class Mammalia; order Primates; family Indriidae; genus Indri; species Indri indri. The sequence continues at coordinate 10,235 of RJWJ010028568.1, read as the reverse complement.
AAAATTAAGACTCCACAAACAGGCAGGCACTTCAGGTCTTGACTCTTCGAACAACTCCTGCTGCCACCCAGAAGTGACGACCCAGAGGATTCCTATCTTGACAAGGAAGGACAGCCCTGTGTAAGTAACCTCTAATAAATTCATGTAACTCACCAAGCTGGACTGGTCTGGGTCATTTCTTTGATCTCTCGGCACCATCTCAGTTTGGAGGGTGGATTTGTTATACCACCCTGGGATTTTCCCGAAACAGTTGGTACGTTTAATGGTATGTGTTTTTTACAATTAAAAAAAAGTTTTAAAAAGTGTCTGAGAGAGGGAATCTGATTTGCCCAGATAATCTTCTTAAAGTAAACTACACAAGCACTGGCAAGCCTACAGCCTAACTGCTAGTATAGTTATTTAACAACTCTTTTATTAAATGCCTACTGTTTTAGACCCACTCCTGCTCTGGTCAGTAGGCCATACCTGTTCTGTATGCTTTCCTTATAAGAGGAGTTGATAATCTGTATCTCTAAAACCGCATCATTTTCACTTTTGTAAGTAAAGTGTATGCCTCTATTGAATTATGTCCTGTCGCAGGGTTAAACAAAGGGCTTTTTAATTTTGTTTTTTTAAATTTCCTTTGCTCTTGGCTGTTACCATTGCTATTCTGCCTGAAAGAAATAGTGTAGTTTTTCTATAACTGCTATAGAAGATTACTTGAAAAAGTGACCTTATAGCACAAGGCTCTTGAAAGAAACCTTATCAACTTCTAAGTATACTTTAAGTATTCATTAGCTATACAAAACCCTCTAAATCAACACATTATGAAATAAAATAAGAATCCCCCTCAGAATCATCTTTTTAGCACAAATATTATCATAAGAAAAGATGGAATGCCTGCTATTAAATCATTTCTTCAACAAAAATAAATTTAAAGTAAACAAAATTTTAAAAAGACCCAACATAGCATTTCATTAGTCTCCAGTCTATAAATTTAGAAACTACTACTTCAAAGAATGATTAAACTACTTTCAAGAGCTACCTGAGTTCAGAATTGCATTGAGTAAATTACCAAAACATTTCAGTCCCTATCTAACTGGCTACTAGTGACCTTTTTCAGCTTCTGTGACATCATATACTGTTAATTTTCTTCTCATTTTTCTGGGAGTTCCTCTTGGCTTTCTTCATTGGATAATATTTTTTTCTATCCAATCCTTGAATACTGGCATTTCCAAGACTCCAGCTCTAACAATTTTCTATACTCCCTGAGTAAATTTAAAACCCACAACTAAGCTTCTATTTACACTGATCATTCCCAAATCTGTACTTCTAACCCACACTCCTTTTCTCAGTCCAGATCCGTACACTACCATGTACCATATACCATACTACCCATAGCCTACATACTGAAAATCCCTCCAATTTGAAGAGACAGCAGAAATCAGTGACTAAAATTAATCTCATTACCTTAACACCTCTCTCTCTCTGCCTCTCCTCCCCTCGGAATGTTCCTTAACTAACTCTGTATGGCATTTCTAGTAAATGGCAACTTTCAACCAGTTGCTCAAGGCTGAGAAGAATTCTAGATACTCCCCTTCTACCTACTCAAACCCTACCCAGTATTTCCAATATATCCCAGGTAGCTATCAGTCACAAGTCCTTTTGATTCTACTTCAAATACAATCCTTCCCCTTGAATCCAACTATTGTAGCCTTAGCTAAATCCTCATAATTTTTACCTACATACTACCTACCTGGTCTTCACATTGCTCCAGCCCCAGCATTTCCATGACTAAACTTTATCAATGTTTCCTCACTTACAGTCTAAACTCCCTAGAAGTCTGACAGTCAATATAATCTGACTTTTGCCTACACATTTTCACTGAAATGATAATACATTAATTTCCCTACAAGAATATAAACTCCTTATGTACAGGAGCCATGTTACATCGCAATAAATGTCTTCAATGAATAAACACTTCTCCAGTCTTTCTTGCCACTCCCTCACACCTACCCAGATTCCAGGTACACTGAATTACTTGCAGTTCTGCCATTACGGCATGCTGATGCACTTCCATACATTTACATACATCATGCCCTCTTCTAGAAAGCCAAAACTTTATTCTATACCTCAATCGGTTTTATAGTTATCCTTAAGAGTCAATTGAACCTTCACCTCTTTTAGAAAAACTTTTAAAACCATTGCTCCTAATATTTCATTGTGCTACCATAGCCCCCATATGTATTTTCTAGACTATATTATAATTGCTAATTTTATTGCCCGTCTCTTCCATCAGACTATAAAGTGCTTAAAGGCAAAAACTATGACTATCTTTGCTGTATTCCCAGTATCTAACACAGTACCTGGCACTTAGCAGGCCCCTAAATAAATATTTACAGAATAAAGCATGAATCTATTTTGTATGAAATGCCACACTACATCGCTTAAATAACCAAATCTAAGTTTGTGGTCAAAGAAAAAACAATAGATACAAGAATACTTCTTAAAAATACATGAAATTCTTCTGTGTAACATATTTGAGTTTCAAAAGGAAATATACCCCAAATGCATAGTTACCTCATTTTGGAAGTAAGTAATTATACAATCACAAATAAAAGTTTTCAAAATTCAATATATTACTTTTAGAGAGGGATAAAAGAAGATAACATTTCTAAAAATGATGTATATCACACCAAAACATTCTATGCTGACTTCAAAGATGAACTAAAGTTAGTTATAACAACTAATTTTTTAAAAATTCTCTTTTAAACTAAATTCAATTAAAAATTTTTTTCCCACAGGCTCAATAAATCATACTCTCTGTCTTATCAAACCAATTTATGTTTGTAGATACTGCCTAAGTCATTCCGCTTTATATCAAATTGTTTAAAATAGGCCCCTCATAAGAAAGTAAATATAAGTAGATTTTTAAATCAATGGATAGAGCCAGAGCCTTTGTCTGCATCTTCTTATTCTACCACACACATTAATGGAACTCAAATTATAATAGTAAATATTATTTTAACAGAAGAACTGACTTATTAACCACTTCTGTCAAAGTACCATATATGGACTTACATAGCTGTGCTACTGATTTAAGACATAAGCAGCCAGCCAAAGGCTCACCCACGTGGAAGAAAGGGATGATATCATTACAGCTCTCTTAATAGTGAAGACTTATTTCAAGCTTCCTCTTTAAAAAGAAAAAAATCACTTGGTAACAGCTTTATTATCTAAAGACAAAAACAAGGTTTAAAATTGACTGACGTGCTCAATCTTGTGCTCTATCAATATTTTATCCTTTCATGGCCAAATTTTAGAAGCAAAGCACTAACAATAAACTAAAAGATAACTTTCACATATGCTGAAAATATCTGTTTAACCTTAACAAGTTGTTTTTCATATAACAGTACAGAAATAATTTAAAAAATTGTCACACTATGCCTAATAAATCACTTTAGTTTCATATTTAAGTACAAAATGTTCTATAATAATTTAAAAAAAAAACTAGTTAGCAAATTGAAAAGGAAGTTTTCTTGGATTTTAGCTAGAGATGTTTTCTAAAATGTTATAATGGTCACATCTAAGATATAATGTTATTTGGTCCCACATTCTAAATGACAAAAAATTTCCCTCACACATTATTTTCCCTTCTGAGAACAAAAGAAAAGAAAAACATAAAACCAAAACATAATGTTAAAATACAAAGGATTTAAAGATTTTGAAAACACCCCTGATTTGAAAACTTGTCTTGAATAGCATGACTTCCTGCATAAAAGTAATACAACTGAGGTGAAGTATTCTCCAAAGACAATGATATAAAGATTTTGAAAAGCTAAATTCTCACTTCTATATAGAAATAGTCTCTTGCATAGAAGCAATAAATTGCAAACATCTTATAAAATGTTCTTAAATTATTGGTTTTCCATTTGTGTTGGTTGAGAAATTTTGAAGACAAGAAAATAGAATGAAAAGCATAAATAAATTCAATTTTGTCATCAAAAACATTCTATTTGGCCAAACTTAATTTAGTATCTCATAACTGGCAGAAAGTCCATTTTAAGTTTCTCCTCAGGTATAGAGGTTAAAATACACATTTTAGTCTATTAAAGGAATTGCCTGATCTCTTTGTAGAGATTCATCAATAGAAGTAACAAAGATCTAGATACAATACATGCTTTATAACTGAAATGAAGGAAAATACATATGACAGGAAAAGAACAATTTTTGTATAAATAGAGTAGCCATTAGCTATTCTCATCTTAAACTAATTTTTAAAAAATCAATACAATTATTAAAAAAATAAGTATTTAGAGAGTTTCAAGTAAATAAATCCATAATTTCTAGTAAAAAAGGAAAACCTATTAAAACACACTCCAATACACACTACATCCTCCAGTGGGCAAGCATCCATGGAAAAACATAAAAAGATTTAGTTGGATTTTCCACTCAGTTAAATCGGTCCTATAACTAATGAAATGATGGCTCTAAAAACCTCATAAAAGTTCACACTATTTTAATCACTTGTCTTAGCATCTGAGTTAGAAGAAACAAAGATTAAAAATAAAATTAGATAATGTGGTGGAATAATGTAAAAAAATCATGATCTGCTTCATTTTTCCTTAAAAAACAATGTGCTATCAGATTCTTATTTCTTAATCTTATAAAATAAAAAAAGAAAATAGAATAAATCACACTTAAAGACATATAACTAAAAGATGAAAACATCCTTCACATCATGAGCTGCAAAAGGCTAGGCACTAATATTTTAAAGCAACATCCAAAAATTATGGGTCCTTAGTGAGAACTATGACAGAAAAGCAATATGTTCATTAAGTTTTTCAGGAAAACAACTTACATTATCACCTGGTAATATTTAGTATTACTAGTCTCATGAGGCTATGTGGTCACTACACAGAAATATAAACACACTTAGAAAAAATTAAGAGACTACCTACAAGAGCCCATTTTCTATATGGCTAATATTTCAGCACTTAAATGATATCATAGAAGGAAACACTAGATTAAAAGTATTTCACAAGGTCCAAATATCATTTAAAATTGCTATTAACCTCTCAAAATCCTTATTTAATGTTAGCAAAATTTACAATAGAATACAAAACATCTTTAATACAAAAATCTAGAAATCTTATATGAAGATGTACATATTCCAAAATGCATGAAAAAGTTTTTGAATATATATACTCTAGGAAAAACTGGTACAACTGAGACTGCTCAAGGTCTTGAACTTAGCAGAGCATGAGACTAGAAAGTAAAGGACAACAGTGACATCTAGTGGACATGTCAAATATATACCACGCATATCAAATCAAAACGTTTTTATTGTTTCACACAACTCAAACTGCCTGTCAGTTCTGTCTCCAAAAGACTTCTCATTATGAGTGATCCAATCATTTGATAATAAGAAATCTTTAACAAAGTATAAGAAGTAAACATCTCAAGTCATCACAGCTCTAAATACTGATTAAATATATCAGATATATGACTAAAAGGGCTATCAATTGACTCAACATGATTATCATAAGAAAAATAACTTAAAATATTCTGAATGATAAAAGCACTAGAATGAATGGAGGAACTTACTAAGAAAATTAACAGCTGATCTACTTATAAATTTACTCATGTATGAGAAGTACATATTTTCCTGTACGCTCTGTCAGGCAAAATAAAAAAATGTTTGTAAACTAAAAGAAAACTATCAAAGTTATAACAATTTTTCAAAATTTTAAAAACTGAAATTAGTTCTCAAGAAAGGTTCTTTAAAACTAAAGTAAGGCTCACGCCTGTAATCCTAGCATTCTGGGAGGCTGAGGCGGATGGATCGCTCAACGTCAGGAGTTCGAGACCAGCCTGAGCAAGAGCGAGACCCCCGTCTCTACTAAAAAATAGAAAGAAATGATCTGGACAACTAAAAATACATATATAGAAAAAATTAGCCGGGCATGGTGGCACATGCCTGTAGTCCCAGCTACTCAGGAGGCTGAGGCAGTAGGATCGCTTGAGCCCAGGAGTTTGAGGTTGCTGTGAGCTAGGCTGATGCCACGGCACTCTAGCCCGGGCAACAGAGTGAGACTCTGTGTCAAAAAAAGAAAAAAAAATTAAAGTAAGATAACTGTCTACAACAAGACCAGGAAGTCATTTAAAAGTGACAAACTTGAGTCTGGATAGCAGCAAGATAGTGAAATAGGACTTTCTAGAGCTTGTCCCCCTTGCAGGAACATCAATTTGGACAACTATCCACATCTGCACAAAAAATACCTTCACAAAAGCTAAGAAAACCAGGTGAGAGACTACAGCATCAAGGTATAGCACAGAAATAAGAAAAGATGTATTCAAAAGGGTAGGGAGGACAGTTTTATATCACCCATGTCACCTGTCCCCCGCAACTCCAGGCAGCACAGTGTGGAGAGACATACCCTTCGCTTGGGGGAAAGAGAGAGAAGTGAGTACTAGACTTTGCCTCAAACCCCAACATCAAGTCCAACCCAGTAAAACCCATCACTGGGCAGGACACCACAGCTCCAGACTGCAGGTCAATATCCAGGCCTCTCTCAGCATGGGGTGAGGTCTCATAGCTTCAGGCTCAAGGCTTGCCTGCCACACTCAGGCTCAGGGTCTGCCCCATCATCAGCCCAGACCCTAGAGATTGAGGCTGTAAGCCCATCCTGTAGACTCAGTCTCCAGGCCCACCTAGGGCCAGATCAGTCTTGGCAGCCCTGGGCTCTGGACTGCCCCCAGCATTGAAATGGCCCCCCACAGACCCAGACCTCTGCACAAGGTTGGTCCACAAAACCCAGCTTCCAGATCAGGCCCTGCAACCCCAGGCTCCGGGGCCACCCCAGGTTCCAGCCCAGCCCAGGGCTATGTTGGTCATAAAAGTCTAGGTTTCAGGTCCGCACCAGCATCATGTTGGCACCCCTGGCTTCAGACACCAGACTGGCACCTGCAAACAAAGGCTCCAGGCCTGCCCCCACACTCCAGTAGACCCAGGGTCCAAGCCCATCCCAGTAGACCCCAGCACTGAGCTAGGGGTCACAAACTTAAACTCTAGGACCACTGCTGTGGACCTAGGTTCCAGGATGGCCCCTGTGGCCCCAGGATCCAAGCCAGCTCTCACAGACCTGGTCTCTAGGTCAGCTCCTGTGAACGCAGGCTTCAGGCCAGGTCCTATAAAAACAGGCTTCATGCCCACCACCACAGACCCAGTCAACAGGTCCACCCCGGTGAATCCAGGCTGCAGGCCCAACCCTGCAAAGCCAGACACCAGGCCTGCCCACCTGCTGACCTAGGCACCAAGCCAGCCTGCTAGGACTGCAGTAGTAAGCCCACACGCAAACCATGCCAGATGGCCTGCCCAGAATCTCTAAACATGCTGACTGGTGAGGGGCTTTTCCAGGAAAAGCTAGTCTGCAAAGACTAAAATAAGTACCTATTTCTTCAAATGCAAAGATAATAAGACACAGACATAAGACCAAAAACAATCAGAGAAACAGGACACCACCAAAGGAAGAAAATAAAGCAATAGTAATTGAACCTAAAGAAATGGAGATTTATAAACTGCCGAGGAATTCAAAATAATTGTTTTGAGGAAGCTTAGTGAGCTTCAAGAAAATACAGAAAAACAATTCAACAAAATTGGAAAAATAATAAATGACTGACATGGGAAATTTAACAGAAAGATATTATTTTTAAAAATCAAATTCTGGAGATGAAAAATATAGTAAATGAAAATTAAAAAATGGAACAGAGAGCATAAACAACAGAATTGATCAAGCAGAAGAAAGAATCTGTGAACTCAAAGACAGGTTACTGGAAAATATATAGAGGAGAAAATATATCAGAGGAGAAAAAAATATAAAAAAATGAAGAAAGCTTATAAGATTCTTGAGACAGCATCAAAAGAACTAATATTAGGAGTTTAAGAAGGAAAAGAGAGATACAAAAGGGTAGAAGGCTTATTTAAAGAAGTAATGGCAAAAAACTTTCCAAATCCAGAAAAAAAAATAATAGCCAGGTACAGAAATGTCAAATAACTCTAGTCAGATTCAATTCAAACAAGATGACAGCAAGGCATATTATAATCGACCTGTGAAAAATCAAAGACAATGAAAGGATCCTGAAAGTAGCAAGAGAAAAGAAGAAAATCACATATGAAGGAGTTCCAATAAGGCTAGCAGCATATTTCTCAGGAGAGAGTGGGATGATATATTCCACGCACTGAACGGGAAAAACTGCTAACAAAGAATAATGTACAAGGCAAAGCTGTCCTTCAGAAATAAAGGAGGGAGACACTCCCAGACAAACAAAACCTGGTGGACTTCATCATCGACAGACCTGTCTTACAAAAAATGCTAAAGGAGTTCAAGCTGAAAGATGAGTACACTACTTAGTAATACTAAAACATATGAAAGTATAAAACTCATTGGTAAAGTACACAATCAAATTCAGAATACTTTAATACTGGTGTGCAAATTATTTATATCTTTAGCATGAAGGTTAAAGGAGAAAAGCATTAAAAATAATAATAGCTTCAATAATTTGTTAAGGGTATACTACAGTCATAGCATGCATAACTGTTCAGCAAATGATGAACTGCGTATGCAACAGTGGTCCCATAGATTATAATGGAGCTGAAAAATCACCTAGGGATGTTGTTGCCACTATAATGTCATAAACACAACATGTTACTAACATATTTGCGGTGATGCTGGTGTAAACAAACCTACTATGCTTTTAGTTGTAAAAAAGTATAGCACATATAAATATGTACAGTAGATAATACTTGATAATGATAATAAATGACTATGTTATGTATTATATATATCCTATATTATTTCCTACTTTTTATAATTCTAGAGTGTACTCCTTCTACTTATAAAAAAAAAAAACTGTAAAATAGCTTAGGGCAGGTCCTTCAGGAGGTATTCCAGAAGGTTTTGTTTTCACAGGAGATGACAGTTCCATGAGCATTATTGCCCCTGAAGACTTTCCAGTGGGACAAGATGTGGGGGTGGAAGACAGTGATAGGGATGATCCTCACCCTGTGTAGGCCTGAGCTAATGTGAACATTTATGTCTTAGTTTTCAACAAAAAAGTTTAAAAAGTAAAATAATAAAAAATTTAAAAATAGAAAAAAATTATGAAGTAAAGATATAAAAAAAGAAAACATTTTTGTACAGCTGTACAATGTGTTTGTGTTTTAAGCTAAGTATTATTACAAGAGAGTCAAAAAGTTTTAAAAAATTATAAAGGTTATAAAGTAAATTTATAAATTTATTGTAGCCTAAGTATACAGTGTTTATAATGTCAACAGTAGTGTACGGTAATGTTCTGGATCTTCACGTTTACTCACAACTCACTCACTGACTCACCCAAGAGCAACTTCCAGTCCTGTAAGCTCTATTCATGGTAGGTGCCATATATAGGTGTATCATTTCTTATCTTTCATACCCTATTTACTGTACATTTTGTATGTTTAGATATAAAAATACTTACCATTATGTTACAATTACTGTACTGTATTCAGTACAGTAACATGCTTTACAGGTTTGTAGCCTAGGAGCAATGGACTATCTCACATAGCTAGGTGTGTAACAGGCTATACTAGGTTAATGTAAGTATGCTCTGTGATGTTCACACAATGACAAAATTGCCTACAATGGATTTCTCAAAATGTATCCCCTCCATTAAGTGACACATGATTGTATATAAAAAATATAAATTGTGACATTAAAAACATAAAATGGGAGGTACAGGATAAAACTGTAGAGTTATTCGCCTATTCTAATTATAAGATTTTTTATGTAAGGCTCTTGCTAAGCACAAAGCAAAAACCTACAGAAGATACACAAAAGATAAAAAGTAAGGAATCACATACATTTAGAGAAAATCGCCTAATCACAAAGTAAGATATCAAGAGAAAGAAAGGAACAAAGGTCTACAAAACAAATCAGAAAATAATTAACAAAATGGCAGTAGTCTTTATCTTGAATGTAAATGAATTAAATTTCCCATCAAAGGATAATAGAGAGGTTGAATGGATAAACAACACCCAACTATATGCTGCCCACAAAAGACCCACTTCACCTTCAAGAACACACACAGACTGAAAGTGAAGGAATAGAAAAAGATATTCCATACAAATGGAAACCAAAGGAAAGCAGAGGTAGGTATACTTATATCTGATAAAATAGACATTAGGTCAGAAACTGTAAAAAAAAAAAAAAAAAAAA
>RJWJ010028567.1:0-21316 GCA_004363605.1 Indri indri | reverse complement strand
TTTGGCAAAGGCCTGTCCTTGCTTTACTGACTCTCTGGGTGATTCTACCCACTATCAAGGCTTCAAGTGTTCAGAATAGTCTCATTTCCAGGTTTTCAATCCAGGTCCATGCTGATCCTGAATATCCGTTAGCCTACTGAACAACTCCATTTGGAGTGTTCTCCAGCTTCTCAATGTGAGGGCATCCAAAATCATGCCCATTATCACGTCTCCTTTCCATACTCTCTCCTCCTCCTGTCTCCAAAGCAACCACTTGAGCCAAAAACCTCTAGAAGTCATCATCCTTGACTTGTCCCTCTCTCTCACTCCATGCAGTTCAGTAGTCATTAAGTCTGTTTGCAGTTCCTGAATCTTTAAGAGGTGAAATGCAAAACATTTCCCTTCGGGTCCCAACTTTTGTCCACTGGTGTTTGTCTTTTCAATGTGGCTCGCCAAGAGTTTTATTCATGGTGGATATTAAAGAATGAGTAGGGGTGGCTAACACTTAATATAGCACTTACCTGTGCCAGGCACACTCCTCAAAATAACCCAGGAGGTAAGTATTATTATTTATTCTCGTTCAACACAGAGAAAAATCTATCTTAAATGTAAATGGTCACAGAACTTAATCTTCCAGTTTTAATTTTTAAACCTCTCAGAAATTGTTAAATTAATATCAAATAGATGTAAGTTCCACTTTTTAAATTATTTCATTCATCGAACAGATATTTAGTGAGCTGCTTCCAGGCGCTGAGGAAACAACAAAGAACAAAGCAAAGCCTGTCCTCCAGTTTACATTTTAATGGGGAAGACAAATCAGCAAGTTATTAACAAATGGTCCGCCAGAGGATGGAGGAGGGCGATGATACTATTGCCATAGGGTGGTCAGAGAGTGCCTTCAAAAACGTTTTTTAAGATTTGGGAGAAAAAATTAAAAGCAGCTATCCAAAACATCTCTGAGAAGGACAGCTTCCTCCACCACCATTTATTTCATCATTTTGCCACCTCTGGGTAGTGGCTGGGTCACTGCTACATCAGCCCAGATTTCACACGTTGATGGAGCACGAAGTTCCCTCAACTATGCAAATAGAAAAAAATGTGCCTTTTTTTTTTTTTTTTTTTTTTTTGCTTTTTTTGGAGGGAGATGATGGGGGGAATACAGACCGGGAGAATGTGCTTTTAAAAAGACTCCTTTATTTAAAAATCCTGCCTCCGTCCTGCGCTGTTTTTCTTGACTTGACCTGGAATTGTTCCCGTTCTCGGCGCATGCGGCTTCAAGGTAGGATGGGGACCTCCCCTCCTCTCAGCCACCTCGCGGATGGCACTGGTGATCGATCCATGTGTACCTGTGATGGCGGGGGCTACGGCTTGGGCTCTAAGGTCGCCAGCGACCCCAGCCTGGGGATCAGGACCTGCGGCAGAGCGCAGTCGGTCCCAGACGTCCGCGGGGTCCGAGGGACCTGCAGGTAGATCCGCGCTCCATGCCCCGCCCCTCTCCGCGGCCCCGCCCTTCCCCTCGCCACCGCCCCGCCCCGCCCCGCCCCACGCCGCGGCCGCTCCACGCCCCGCCCCTCGCCGCCGCCCCGCCCCGCCCCGCCTGAGCCGGGAGCATCTCGCGTCCCCTGCAGGCCCCCGGGCAGGTTTCCGCGGTCGCCATGACGGCGGCCGTGTTCTTCGGCTGCGCCTTCATTGCCTTCGGGCCTGCGCTCGCCCTCTACATCTTCACCATCGCCACCGAGTCGTTGCGCATCATCTTCCTCATCGCCGGGTGAGGCGGCTGTGCCGGGAAACCCGGACGCCGGGGCTCCCCTCCCCCGCCGGGGTACTCGCGACCGCCAGGGTACCCACCAAACGGCTCAACCTTGTTGGGTTTTGGACAGGAGGAGGTTTGGGAGGGGAGAGCGGATGTCTGCTCCCCCAAGGCTCCTCGCCCTCCTCGCTCGTGCTGTGGGTCAGAGCCCCGCTGTTCGGCTGCTGAGAGCTTTTGCCTCGGGTCCATGGGTGGGTTTTAGTGAACCGTGGAGCCGCCAAAGTTGTATGAAAAAATTATGGATAAGTTCATATGCATCCTTCATTTTTCTGGGGAGGGAGTCCCTAACTTCCCTCAGATTTTCAAAGGCATATGTAATCCAAAAAGGGTTAAGAACCATTGCAGTGTAGGATAGTAGTTCTGTCACTCTCTGCCAATTAGAATTACCTGGGGGCCAGGTGCTTTAAAACATGCTGATGCCCCCCCCCCGCCATTAGTTTAATCAGAATGTCTAAGAGACATTCAGGCCTCAGTGTTTTTTTGTTTTTTTAAAGCTCCTTTTAGATGATTCAGGTTTGCAGCGAAGGCTGGAAACCCGTGAAAACACTGAAACACCTGACTGTGCATCTCCACCTGGGAGCTTGATAAGTACCGAACTCTGGTGGCCAATGTGGTCATGATGCCTGTTTTCACCTGTCTGGCAGCTCTTACTGAGTGGGATATGCCACGTCTCCTCTCCCCCCATGAGTCTCTCTTGGCACCTTACTAGGCCGGTGATTCCGGCTTTTCTGAGCTGCTTCATGTCCCACAACGGTATTGAAAATGCTGCATCGCATTCATTTTTAAAACAATGGAGATTTCAGATAAAGGTTTGTAAAGCTTGCTGTAATCATCAGAGTCTGCAGAAGTCTTGTAAGACCCTGGTCTGGAAAACTGATCTAGATCAGAGCAGGGGTTTTCAACCTCTTGATTTTATTCCAATCACTCTGTTACTAGAGATGTACACATTTTTCTGGAAAAGACACTCATCTTTGCAGATATTTGACCATTAAGTCCATAATCTCTGGTAGGTTTTAAAGATATGAAAATTGCAATAGTCACAGGTTGTATGTTTTATTGTTTTGACACATTGATGGGTAAAGTATTGATTAGGAAGAGTAGCAAATAAGCAAGTTTCCAACTAGATAGACAGTCCTTGGCAGATAGAGTCTGCAGACATACTTGCAAATAGCAGGGTCACCGAAAAAGTAATTGTTGGAAAATATCACATTCCTCTTGGACTACATGTTTGTCCCGCCAGAGAAAGTGCACAGCTGATCCAGAGCATCACTTTATGAGGACTTTTTTTTCCTTATTAAAAAGGAAATCTGTTCCTTCTCAAGCAGGGTTTTTTTCACTTTTAAATCATTATTAATCTTGTACTTATATTGACTTGTAACTTTTTTCTCCCCAATTTTTCAGAGCTTTCTTCTGGTTGGTGTCTCTACTATTTTCATCCCTTGTTTGGTTTGTGGCAAGAACCATTGCTGACAACAGAGATGGACCAATACAGAAATATCTGCTGATCTTTGGAGTGTTGGTCTCAGTCTTTATCCAAGAACTGTTCCGGTTTGCATATTATAAACTTTTAAAGTAAGTTAAATGTTTGCATTACCTTTTTTTCCCAGTTAGATTTGAGATGTGATTTGGTCATTTGAAACCTAACTATAGTATGGTATTTGAGGGTCCATACCTTCCTACGTAGTTCTAAGCAAAGACATTGGTACATTTCCAGCCTGAAAATATTGAGTATTCTTTTAACTTGTGGAAATTTCTCTCCCTCCCTCCCTTACTTCCTTCAAAATATATTTCTTGAGAATTTATTCAATGCCAGACACTATCCTAGGCACCGGGGATACATCAGTGATTAAAAGAGTCTCTGGCCTCATGTGGGAGGAGACAGACAACAAATGAATGAACAAGAATGAATTAACACCATGTATTAGGAGATAAGTGCCACAGAGGAAAATAAGCTAGGGAAATAGTCATTGAAACAACAAGAGAACCCATTCTAGCTTAGAATTTATATGTGCTTCTCTTTGCCACCACCTAAGACCAATAATTTTTATGGTGATCATGCCTTCCATTATTTTGACTCTAGTAGGGGAACACAGGAGTTCATTTTATGATATTTCCTGTAGTTTCAAATCTATAATAAAAAATACATTAAAAAAAAAAGCCTTGGCAACACAATTCACTATTGCAAGGATGTGGAAACAACCCAAGTGCCCGTCAATTCATGAGTGGATTATTAAAATTTGGTATATGTATACAATGGAATATTAATCATAAGAAACGCCAGTGATCTAGCACCTCTTATATTTTCCTGGATTAAACTTAAGCCCATTATCCAAAGTGAGATTTTGCAAGATCAGAAGAATGGGCTCCACTTGTACTCGCCATCAAATTGGTACTAACTGATGAACACTAGGGTGATCACATGGCAGTAATACTCTCCAGGGATTAGGGGAATGGGGGGGTAAACCTGCAACTAAAGGACACGGGGAGCATTGTAGAGGGGAAGGGCATGCCTCTAACCCTCACTTGGGTGAGGCAAAGACATAAAATGTAACCATAATGTTTGTACCCTCATTATACTCTGAAATTAAAAAAAAATTAAAAAAAATTAAAAAGCCTTGGGTTCCCTTTTTGGACCAGAAAATAGGTCTTCTGTAGGACCCGTGAGGACTTCACATGAAACCACTGATTTGAAACACAGCTTGAACCATGTTTTCTTTCAGGTAGTCGTTACGTTTCTTTCAAGGCTAAACATTCCTCATTTCTTCACCTGGACCTCAGAAGGCATAGTTGTGGCTTCCAAACCTTTCCAAAAGAAAGTCTGTATTTTTTGTCAGTGGACATGCTCCTTCTTGTCAGTGCCTGGTTCCTGCTTTGCTCAGGGTCCAGCACGGTGTTCTGCAGTGTGGTCTAAGCAGTGCCCCTCACTGGGCACTGTACCCTTAATAACTTAGCCCTGGATTTCACTGGGTTTTCCTGTCAGCAACATCATTGGCTCATTTTGTATCATGTTCATTTTTTATTTTCATGTGATGGTTCTAATTGTGAAAAAAATGTAATCGCTAATACAGAATTTCACAGTTAAGGACATGGGGTTTAATAACCCCTTAGGACTTGTACATTCTGAAACCTGACTTAACCAGAGCAACTGAGTGGATATCTGCTGTTCTTTACTACCTTGTTTCTTCCTGGTTTCCACTTGAAATGGCAACCTTGTCGTGGCACTAACCCTGGCTCCAAAGGACTGTAAGCTGAACCAGTCTGTATTTTTAATGAGGGCAGGAAGGGAGTAGAGCCACATGAGGAAGGAATTATGGCTGTCAGTGTGCAGGCTTTCGTGCTAGGAAGTTCAGAGAAGCCTCTTTGCCCTCCAGGAGAAGCCATGTTTACTCCTCTGAGAGGACCTTTGGAAATTTGCAGGACAAACCTGTATTAACAAGTGCCTTTGTTTGCATTTGCAGAGTGCATCTTTGCCAAGCCTTTAGAATATTCAAAATTTTCCCAGCAAATTTTTAAAATGTTGGATGTTACATAGTTGTGTAAAAACAAGTTTGAGATTATTATAATACTTTATTTGTGACTAACATTTATATGGATACATTTAAATTGCTCTCTTATGCTGTATTACATTAAAATATAGGGGCTTTGGTTTAATCAATATTTTATTTAGGCTTGGCACAGTGGCTTATGCCTGTAATCTCAGCACTTTGGGAGGCCAAGGTGGGAGGATCGCTTGAGGCCAGGAGTTTGAGACCAGCCTGGGCAACACAGTGAGACACTGTCTCTACAAAAAATAAAAAAGTAGCCAGGCATGGTGGTGCATACCTGTACTCCCAGCTGCTTGAGAGGCTGAGGCATGAGGATGGCTCGAGCCCACGAGTTCGAGGTTACAGTGAGCTATGATCACACCATTGTACTCCAGCCTGAGTGACAGAGAAAGACTTTCTCTCTTAAAAAAAAAAAAAAAAAAATTATTTATTTCCACTGCCAAAGTAGGTTTTGAACTTTTATGTTTAAAGTATTGCTTTCACCAAATTTTTCCTACCTGAATTTGGTGCCAGGATTAAAATGTGGAGGAAGGGTTTGCACCAGTTTTTGTAAGTACATAGAATTGAATCAAAATATCTATCATTGCAATCTAATAATAAATTTATTTCATGAGTCTGGACTTAGGAACAGTCACTTCATCTTGAATGAATGAATGAGTGAATGAATAGTAACTTTAAGCCTGGCAGAGCCTTACATAGTGAGACATTGGCATGTGTCCACAAGTGGTAGCCCTTTCTACAGTAATTTTTTTTTTTTTAAGAATTAAGTTGCCTAAAACATAACTGTATGCTACCTAAAACAGTTCAGGCAACTCTTCGTTGCTCAAAACTCCTGTATGTTGCCTAAAACAAACATCAGAGCTTTTCCTGTTTGGATTGAAACTTTTGTAATTTAATTTAATTTTTGTCTTATAATGCTAATACCGTAAATATTTTGTAATTTTAGAAAACCATCCATTTATAGAAAAATATGTTAAGATAACCATTGCTACAGTTCTTAGGTGGCATATCTATTTTTTAAAATTTCTAAAATGGTATATTTAATTTGTATGCATATTCCTGCATACTCTGCCTCCCATATACAATCATTCAAAAAAGAATAGAATAAGAAAGACAGTATGATTTGTCCATAGCTTTTCAAGATTTATATTTTAAAAATTGGTTTTTTCTTTTTTTGTTCTCAGAAACACAATAATAAATGCAAACATAGAATTTTCCACTTCAGCAAAACAGAAATTAACATGAAAACTGATAATGTTTTGTACCTTCTCACTTCCTAATGTTAACACTGAGAACTGTTAGTGTTCATTTCCTCTCACAAACTCCTATAACATGAATGAGGAAGTTTCTTAAACTTTTGAATTTATATATTTAATATATTCGTGATAGCAGTATTTTGCTATACCAGATAACTAAAATATTTTATTTATCACTGAGCAATTTATATAAAACAAATCCTCCAGAATTTATTGATTCTACTATATTGATATGTTGATGGAGATTATTACTACTTTATGTGTTTCATAAGCTTTAATTAGCATTTAACAACATGACTGTGTGACAGGTAAGTTTATTTTACTTAGGAAAATTGGGCATTTTAGTTGGTTACTGCTCCAGAGAAAGAATATAGTCACCCACATTTCTGGCTCATGTCCTCACTACCAAACAGTGCTTCCAAATGGAGAGCCCCGAAATGGCAAATTGTGTTTTTTGAGTCTGGAAAAGCAAAGGACCTCTTTCATTAGTTTTATTAGTATTTTGATTGAATTCTACATTGCCTTAATGTAATCAATGATATTTATATTTATGTAATGAATGAGCCAATTATAATGAATATGCGTACCCTGAAATTTAAAATAACACAATGCCAAGAAAATAACTATATCCTGGTTAATTAATTTGTCTATTCTTAGAGTTAACCTAAATCTTTTGTTTTAACACTTGCTGAAAAATCATTCTAAAGTGTTTTGGTTCCTTTATTGCCTTAATAAATATACTTTATAGTAAATATAATTTAAATATCCTTTGAGTTAGGATCTTACATTATTGCAGAGTTTTCTGCCTAACAAGGATTAGTAATTGTGAGGTGAGTGGAACTGCGCAGCCACACCTGGCATCCTAACACATCTGCTGGGG
This sequence comes from Indri indri, assembly GCA_004363605.1. NCBI lineage: Eukaryota > Metazoa > Chordata > Mammalia > Primates > Indriidae > Indri > Indri indri. The sequence goes on along the minus strand of RJWJ010028567.1, from coordinate 13,846 downwards.
TGGGGGGGCTCGAGGTCAGTTTGTGAACTGGCCATATCAGAAGCATCACTCGGAAGATCATTTCTTATTGAGCAATATTCTATCCTTTCATTCAAGTATTCATTTATCTCCTAGTCTGAGGGTAGCATTTTATGCCTGAAGCCTCATTGGGGATATAAAACAAATATGTAAAATATTTTAGAATCAAAAGATCATATGATCGAGTGCCCGTATGAGAGTTCAGCCCATGAGTATTGTAGGATTTAAAGTTAAGGAGAGATTAGTGATTACCAACCATTGGTAGAGGCAGCTTCTTTAACAAATTGCTTCCTGAACTGGATTTTGAGGGATGAGTACAACTTGGGTTCTGTGGCGTGGAGGTGCAAGGGAGAGTGGCAGGATAAGTATTGCCCTGGTGGAAGGTACGACAAAGTGGGAATGAAAATATAGTACTTTGGGAAGAGAAAAAAAAATCAGAGTGACAGATCTCATAGGATATCAAATTAAATGTTTATTGAGCTCACAAAGTACTCAGAAGTATTGCTTTTTTTCCTCATTAAACTCAATTCATGATGGCTTGTTTACTTATATTTTTCTTATTTTCTTCTTTTATGTGGAAGTCGGGCAAAAGGCAAAAGTTAATTGGAAATTTTGGTTGATTTTAGTTCATTAAAAATTTGCTGGGTTTTGTTTAAATGAATTCTAAATTTATAGTAGAATATAACCTGATCCAAAGCCTCAAGTCTCTGGATTTGAAGTATCTTGTGTACTTTCCTGATATACTGCTTTTCTTTTCTTTTTTTAATTTTTGTGTGTTCTTATTTTAGAAAAGCCAGTGAGGGTTTGAAGAGTGTAAACCCAGGTGAGACAGCACCCTCTATGCAATTACTGGCCTATGGTAAGTTAGAATTGTGTGGTGTCATAAAAAAAAATCAGATTTGGCATTAAAATCATGTTTATCTTTTGTATCTTTTTAAATTTCAAATAGTATTTTATTACTGCTTTGGCCTATTGGTATACATTATTTATTTTTCCAGTTTTCTATGTTCCTTATGTAAAGGAAAGTGATTGCAGGTGACCCTTATCTGTATGTTCATTAAATATTAACCAGGTTTGAAAGTTAGGTTTTTAACATGTGTATACTCTAGTTAACTAAGATTTTCTAAGTGATGTAACTGTTACTTTGCCTGGATGTTTAGCATGACTTTGGCTATTTTAGAAGGATTCTTCATATTAATGCAGTTAATACCTCTGCATATCATTCTTTCAGAAGTATGTTTATAGATTGGATCCAGGTCCTCCAGTTTGGCCCAGGAATACATAGTCCTCCTTAAGCTCAATTCCAGTTCTAAGCCAAACAACTCTGTGGACTCTGTTACAAACTAAAGCCAGAACTTCAGCATCGTGTCCTCTGTTGCACCTGTTTCTTCTGTGCCTTTCCCGGTCTTCTTTTTCTCTCCTTTTATTATTTCTCTGCTGCATTCTGCTGTTCATTGCCTTTGCTCTTCCCCCTTCTCTCTGCACTCATCACGCAACCAAGCACGTGCCTTTCCAGAGTCAGCTGCTCTTCAGCAACAGCATATGCACCCTTTCACCACCACCAACATGGCCTTATTAATACCTAGTCCTTGGAAATTTGATTTGCAGAGAAATTGTAGCAGGAAAAGGGTTTAACAGTGTTTTTCTTCCTCTTTAGTTTCCGGCTTGGGCTTTGGAATCATGAGTGGAGTATTTTCCTTTGTGAATACCCTGTCTGACTCCCTGGGGCCAGGTACAGTGGGCATTCATGGAGATTCTCCTCAGTTCTTCCTTAATTCAGGTATGTGTCTCATAGCTGTGGCTGTTCAGGCTCCTGGTCTAAATGATCATTCTTACCGAAATTTACTGGCTTAGGAATTCCAGTGAATAGAAGTTTATGTTGTGCCTTTTAAAGGCATAATATTCTTAGGCACTACAAAGCAAAAATATTTAGGAAAATCAAAATTTGGGCTAGAGTGTTTTAGAATTTTAGAGTAGAATTTCGCTTACATTAAATTTTATTTTGCAATACTAACAATGTTGCTGTATAGTTGAAATATTAGAAGTAAATTTTTAAAGGTTGTATATGTGCTCTTGTTGGTTTTTATGATTTCATACTTATCTTTCATATAAGCCGTAATCTGTAATTTGTTGTTGTGGTGCCTTTTGGGGATAGGCAGTATAATTTAATCTTGAAATTGGGAGGAAAAACGGGATAATAAATGAGTTAATCTTTTTATCCAAAGATTCTGTTAAAAGGACCAACTCGTTTCAAATTGCCTTTTCATCCACCAGCAAAAAATTATGATGCAATGATCACAAATTTGAGAGTTTGTCATGTACATAATTAACACAAAACTTCTAAATTCCACAAGAAGATTCTTTAAATAATAGGGAGAGAAAACCCACTATTTTTAGTCATTTCCACAACAGTTATACCATTGAAATAAGTGATCCCACAAGCACGTTGTTTTGATTACATCATTATTTGTTTAACATCCATGCTAAAGGTCTTCGAGGAGCTTACCCTTTAGCAGGAGGCATATGATTTAAAAAGTAGGAGTTCCAATAACAGTTTAAGGTAATAATGGAAAAGATATAAAGAAGTATGACCAGTTTTTAAAAAATTACTGCAGTAGTTGAGAGACTTCCTGCATGTCGTAGTGATCCCAAGTGGATCCCGCAGTGGACACTTACTCACCCTTCTCAGTACACCCTTTGTTTCTATTTCAGTTCAGGCCTTGACATCTCCAGTCTAGATTACCGCCATCAGTCCCCAACCGGTTCATCTTTCTTTGACATGCTTTCCATGCAAATCCATCCTCTACGCGGCCACCAAACTAATCTTCCCTATTTCAAAAATGTTTTGACTTCCCAAGGTCTGCAGGATAAAGTCAAGGCCCTTTAAATCTGGCTACAAGTTAGAGGACAGGAAAGTGTGTTAATGGATCATACTTGTTTAGTGGTGCCTCCAACAAATTGTCCATGCAGATTATCTTCCTTTTAAACATTTAATAATTAGAATGTTCCTGGCAAATTGTTAATGATTGATTATACTGAGTATTAGGTTTCAAAAACAAATGTAATATTCACAGTGAAAGTCTGTCGGAGTTCAATATAAATTAATAAAACGCAGTCATAATAGTCGTAAGGGGCGTTAGTGCTGCAGTTTTCTGTATTTCCTTACATAGTCTCTTACGCAGCTCTCTTACACTGCCACGGAAGCAGTTTGCCTTGATCCTCAAGTTTTGCCAGATTCTTTCACTAGATGGTGCTAATTCCCTTCAGTGACCTAGTCTGTTTTCATAAGGTGCTTAAAATGATTCTTTCGGAAGAAAAGTAAGAGATTTGCGGATTACATTTGTAATTTCTATGAATTCAAGGAAAAATTCAGTATTCAGTAAGATAGCTTAGTGTCTTTGGCCAGGCTAGGATGGCAGACTGGCCATGCTGTGAATGTGTACCTAAAGAATGAATGAACAGTTATTATTTTATCGTGTGCAAGTTTCTCAATTGTCCTAACATCATTCTTTGAAGCATAACTTTGAGTTATAAATTTAAGAAATTAATTTTTATTACATTTAAAAATAATGCCCCCAAATTTACATGTGTTGTGTTTATGTTATGTATTGTTTGTAACTGCTGTTATTACCATTCATTTAGACATGAGCTCATTTTTTTCAGTTAAATCTATAACTTTTAATATGTTTAACATATTCCATTACAAATGCCTAAATAATAATCAGAATAAATAAGGAATGTAGAGTCTCTAATTACAGGTTGAGCATTCCTAATCCAAAAATTCCAAATCCTCCAAAATCCAAAACTTTGAGCACCAGCATGATGATGGATCACAGTCAAAATGCAGTCAAAACTTTGTTTCGTGAACAAAACTATTAAAAGTTTGTATAAAATTTACCTTCAGGCTATTTGTACCAGGTGTATATGAAACATAAATTAATTTCATGTTTGGGCATGGGTCCCATCCCCAAAATAGTTCATCATATATATGCAAATATTCCAAAATTCTAAAAAGTCCAAAATTCAGAACACTTCTGGTTGCAAGCATTTCAGATAAGGGATACTCAACCTGTAGTGTATCTATGGTAGTTGTGTTAGTAAGATAAATATTATATAATGCCTGTATGTACATAAGTTTCTATGTTATAGACAAGCATAATCTATAACTAATGTGTATGAATAAGTTAATTTTTTTTTTCCCTGCAGGCCTGGAGGTAAGAGAGACATTGTTTTCTGGGCAAAGGAAGTATTCTACTTCCATCTAACCCTCAATTTCCTGATCTTTCAGGCAGGGAAAAAGTAATTCCTAGCTCAGAGTTGTTAAGAATTAAATGAAATTAATTTAGAGAATATATGTTTAAGTGCTTTATAAACTCTAAAATGGCCTAAGAATATTATTGAGGTAGAGAATTTGGTTCTTGAGATGAGAAAACAGAATTTAGAGAGAGGGTAACTTCTCTAATATTATGTGGAACCTGGGTTTATGACTCTGAATGACCTCCCTTATGCTTTAGAAAAAAAAATGTCTTGAACCTAGTACTCAGTAAAAAAAGGGACAGCAGATATTTTATTTTATTTTATTTTATTTTTTATTTTTATTTTTATTTTTTTTTTGAGACAGAGTCTCTCTCGCCTGGGGTGAGTGCCGTGGCGTCAGCCTAGCTCACAGCAACCTCAAACTCCTGGGCTCGAGCAATCCTACTGTCTCAGCCTCCCGAGTAGCTGGGACTACAGGCATGCGCCACCATGCCCGGCTAATTTTTTTCTATATATACATTTTTAGCTGTCCAGTTAATTTCTTTCTATTTTTGGTAGAGACGGGGTCTCGCTCTTGCTCAGGCTGGTCTCGAACTCCTGAGCTCAGAACGATCCGCCCGCCTCGGCCTCCCAGAGTGCTAGGATTGCAGGCGTGAGCCACCGCGCCCGGCCCAGATATTTTATTTTTAAAATTTCCCCTAAACCGTTTCATTTCTACTATATTTTCTAGGAGTGCACTTATCTAGATAAGGTTTTAAACTTTTTAGCCACCAAACATTTCACTAGGCGAAATCAGTACAGGTCAGACCACATGTGGAGTGCTGTGTTCAGTTCTGAGCATTGTGGTTTAACAGGAATGCTGACGAACTAAAATTCATATAGAAAAAAACATTGTCAGTATGGTGAAAGATGTGGAAGCCATGTCCTATGGGACATGATTAAAGAAAGAGAAATATTGAGCTTGAAGAAAAATAAGAGAAAGGTGGGAGATTCCATTTTTGTCCTAATTTGTCATTTCCTGTAATAGGATTATATATCCCCACCCTTGCATGGCCTCACGGTGGCCAGAATGTACTTTCCTGCCCCTTGACTTTGAGCTTGGTCATGTGACTTGAATTGGCCAATTAGTGGATCTGATCTAAGTCAAAGGCTTAAAAAGCACTTGTATGGTCAGACCTGCCTTCCTGGACTCTGGTCATGTGCCATGGGGAGAACGTGCCCTGGATGTTTAATGCCCACTTTACCCTGGGCCCCTGAATGACCACTCAGCAGACCAGAGCCCCCCCCCCGGCTGAGCCCAGCCCTGATCAGCCAAGGTCTCATGCTTAGACCTGTAAGCATGAGAATAAATCCTTTTTATTGTAACCCAGTGAGGTTTTTTGGTCATTAATTCACTTTTTTATTCACAATATTTCAAGAATAATCTCTACAATGTGGCAGTTTGTTAAAGATTTAGACTTTTAAATGAAAGCTCTTTGTAAGCAAGACTGTCTTAATACCTACATTATTACCAGATTCCAAAGCAGTAGAGAAAATATGTCTTAATGATACAGAAAAAACGATTTACAGTAGAGTGTAATCTGCAATTCTTATGCTTTTCTGGATTCATTAGAATCTTAATTTCTCATAATAAATGATCACAACTAACTGCCTATTTATGACACAGTGACACTCCATGTGCTGTATATGTCGTCAATTTTGTCGTATATATTTTCTTCATTATTTTCTTTATATCAATAGTGTAAGTCTTTCCTTCAAGCTGCTCAAATAATAGAGAATAGAAAAAATCATAGTTTTTGGAATGTCCTTTCATTAAACCTTGGCTCTGGTGGCCTGTGACACATTATGAAGTGTGCGTATCCCAGGCTTTGCACTGTGTAAACAGGAAGCTCAGTGTATTGCCTCACAGTCTCTGGCTGACAGAATGATACAGGCTGTGGTTCTAAGACGTGATGGCTCTTCTAGATGTTTCCAGGCCACCCTGAGTCACTGATGTGTTTTTCCTCACATGGATGTACGGCTAACCTCTGCTGACTACCTTTTGGCTCAGGCAGTTGAGTCAATGCCATATATTTCTTCATTCTCTGTAGGCCTTGTTTCTTCATGGGTAAAATGATCCTTGTTTTCTTCATCCACTGCTGCCTTTAAGTTTTGGTGTTTTTTTAGTCAGGGGGAGCGTTGTTTGTTTTTCTTCAATGAATTTCAGAGATTTTTTTCTCATGGCCATAATGAACAGGATACTACCTTGTAAAGATGATTTGCATTGGACAAAAAGCACATTTTTTGAACATCATCTAGTATGGTATCGCTCTTCATTCTGCTCCATAGGAATATATTTTTTGTCTATTACATCCAATATTTACACTTTGAAAGGGAAGAAAAACCACCCCGTTTTCAGCTTTATTGCTCAGTGTATCCTTCCTCAGCAACCTCCGCATGATCCCATGCAGCTCCGTGGCTGTGTTGGGAAGATGCGCTGGGATTCCCAGCATTTACTCACTTTCTCCATGCCCACTTCTCACCAAGGATGCTCTTCATTACTGGGACCACATGTACCAGTTCACTCTTTTACCTCACCACAACTCAGCTAGAGAGTCAGAATGTTCGCATCAGGGCCCCTGCCTCGCACAACTTCTAGGGGGTCGTTCACACTGTAGCATGTTTCATTGGTGCACTATGCAGTTTTCTAGCACTATTCCTGGAACAGATTTTAATCAGACTTCCCAGAACCAGGATTATATGCATAAATGTTTGGAAATCTTGGGTCTTTTGAGGAATTAATCAACCCTGTGGTTTACTTTAATGGCTAGATCTATTGGATTTTATCACCTTTTTTATTATTCTAAAGTCCTCACCAAAGACTTTTACTTGAATATTTTTCTTGAGATCAGAGTCCTTTGTTTCAGGTGGTAAGCTGCTTTTTCATCTCTGGTGGGACTTTCTACTTATGTTCAGTGGAACAACTGTTTGAAATACTGCTGACTTCTTATCAGAAATTCTGAAAGATAGAAGACAGTGCAATGAGACCTTTAAATTAGTACACCCCTGCAGTCTTCCTCATCTTAGCTGATGCAGTTCCATCCTTCCAGTTGCTGTGGCTAGTGATTTCATTGAATAATTCTTGATTCTTCCCTTTTTCTGATAACATCTAATCCAACTGCAAATCTTGTCTCCAATTTCCATTTAAATCTTCATCCAAGGTCTTATGGGCTTGGTTTTGCTTTATAATGGCATCAGGAATAGATGGTTTGAGAGCTCATTTGAAGAAAACATTTTTTAAAAAGGTAAATCTGATGGTGCTAAAACTATTGTAGGCCACGACAAACATAGAAATTAATTTCATGAAGTCACAGAAGCATTAACAGAAAGTAATAGGATTCTGGAGAGCCCACATCCACTGCCCGCTGCCTCAAGGTGGGTCCCCAGTAGGGAGTTGGACCCCAGGCTCCTGTGAGCACTGCCTTGGACCCCACGATCCCAGTTCCAACCGATGAGTTTTGATGGGGTTTGTCATGCAGCACTTTTGTGACAATAGCTGACTAATACAGGCAATTTCAAATATTTTTTAATGTGCCACATATCAAGAAAAAGAGTTGGCGTTTCTTCAGAGAGCCTTCCTAGGATCAACAAGCAGGAGTTAGAGCAGGCTTTCTCAACTTCAGCACTATTGACATTTGGGGCCAGATCATTCTTTGTTGGGGAGCTGTCTTTTGTATTGTAGGGTGTTTAACAGCATCCCTGGCTTCTATCCATTAGATTTTGGAAGCATATCCCCCCTCCAATTGTGGCAACCAAAAATGTCTACAGGCATTGACACATACCTCCTGCAGGCAAAATCACCCCAGTTGAGGAACACTGAGGAAGACAGATCTGGGTTCCATTTGAGAAGGGACTCTCTCACAGTGGCAATTTAATACGAAGTAAACTCCTAAACTGGAAGTATTTGAAGTGGACCCTGTGGGATTGATTTTTTTTGTAGGGGACTGGCTCAGACAGCTGCTAATGGGCGTCCCAAGGCTGACTCTCCATGGCGATGAGCTAATGTGAGGACAGTGTTTCATCATTCTTCAGCGTTTTCTGGGAAGACTTTAAACATAAAATCATATCCTTGGGAGTCCATTGAGCTCATAAACATGTTTCAGGAACATTCTTATAAATATGAAATTATAAGTACTGTTTAAACACTTGCAGTCATTCGAGTTGCTTTTGGGACATCTTTTCGATCTTGTTAGTATTAATAGTAAGGAACAACACTATACCTTTCTTACCACCGTGTGATATGAAATGGTTTCAAAATATATTTTTTTGATCTTGGAGAATGTTATTTGATTGGTAAGAGAGGGCTGCGTGTATGTGTGTGTGTATAAATAAAAACAATACACCAGGCCACAAAATTACATTTTTTAAAGCAAAAATTTTAAGTTAAATCCCCATTAGGGAAAGACATTTTAAAGCTTTAATTTAGTTCTGGGGCCTCACTCCCGCTTGTGCTACGTGATTGGGGATCCTCAAGAATCCAGAGTTTCTGCAGCCAGGTGGGGGCGGAGGAGAGTCTTCTACTTCGTGGAATCCTGAAACCTTAGACCTTTCTATTACATCCTGCCACTGGGCTGAGCCTGGGCTTTGGGGAGTTTTCTGTCTGTGGCTGCCACCACCTAGCAGTAGCACTAGATTCTTTCTGACCTAGTTAGAGATACATTGACCTTGGCAAGGGAAGCCAGATGACAGCAATTTCCCTGCTGGTAGGAATGCAGTATTAGAATCAATTGCTATCTTAGGCCATTGTCTTTGCAAGGACAGAAAAGTTATCAGGAATGAGAGAGAGGAACAAGTGTGAAAATGAGGGTACTTACGAATCTGTGTGCTAGAGAATTTGAGGTATATTCAGAAGGGGTGAAAGAGCCAAATAGTATATGTTGCCTCTTAAAGATAACACTAAAACATTTTGCTTAGAAATAGGTTACATTGAAATGTTCTCTAAGAGAATTTGACTTAGAAAATTGTTGGAAGAGGAAGTCCACTATCAAACTAGATAGCTACATTTGGCACAAACAGATATACAGTGCTTGTCAGAATTGTTCAGCTTTCTGATATTCCAAAACACTAGAAATTATGGAGGCTCCTTTTATTAATCTGGGTTATAAACTAATATTCTTTTTTAAATTTTTGAGATAGAGTCTTGCTCTGTTGCCCATGCTGGAGTGCAGCCCGATCATAGCTCACTGCAACCTTGAACTCCAGGGCTCAAGTGATCCTCCTGCCTCAGCCTCTCTAGTAGCTGGGACTACAGGCATGGGCTGCCACACCTGGCTAATGTTTTTACTTTTTGTAGAGACAAAGGTCTCACTGTGTTGCCTAGCTGGTCTCGAACTCCTGGCCTCAAGCAATATTCTGGCCTTGGCCTCCCGAAGTGCTGGGATTACAGGCGTGAGCCACCACACCCAGCCTAATTTTGATATTCTTATGGTTAATTTAGGGAAGTTGAATATTAGAACAAAGCAAATTTTAGGGTTAGATTCATTGAAGGACTTTCAGGATTTTATATTTAGGAACATAAACTGAGAAATGTTTAGTAATTAAAAGGTACTCTAGAGATACTATTAGCAAATCTTCAATTCTAGTTGGAATTAATTCCATTTACTAATGAAAAGTATCAAAATAATTTGTATATAGCTGTAGCTACATGTATGTGACAGAATAATGTAGATATCCAGGTCTCAGTTTCTGTTGGCTCTCTTACCAATTGCAGAGGGAATAAAGAATAAATCTCAGTTTCTAACATAGCACATTGTGATGGTAAAGGCCTGTGATGACCATCAAAGCCATCCAGAAACTAGTGTGGCTGTATAAACAGCAGTCAGGTAGGAATGTAGTATAGTATTTTTAAAATGTCCAAGAGATCCCTTTAGATATTGTGATAATAAAATGGTAAACTGAGAGGATGGGGTAAGGTTCCATGAGACTGTGCTATGCATTGTGATAGCCACAGTGCCTAGGACAGCACCTGGCCCATAGTGGACACTAAATAAATAAATACTTGTTATGTGGACTGATGAAAGAGGAGGAAGAAGGTAAATGTAAGGACAATACAAAGTCAAAGGAAGAAATAATCTATAAAAATGAGGAAGAATGCATTTAAAACATAGCCAAGTACCCAGGAAACTTAAATAAATGTGGGAATTGCTAGCTGCTTTGTCTCACTTTCCTGCCTGATAGTCCAAGTAACTAAGGACCCTGGCTTATTCATCTTTGAATCTGTAGACCATGGAACATAGTAGCTACCATGTATTAAAAAGCTACAGTTTGCCAAGCACTGTTTTTCCTGCAACAACCCTGTGAGGTGTTAGCCTCATTTTAGAAATAAAAGAAATGGAAGCTTAGAGAGATTAAATAACTTGTCCAAAGCCACGGAGTGGAGCTGGGATTCTAACTCAGAATTGTCTGACTCCAAAGACAATATATGTAATCTTCAAGCCAGACTGTCTAGGTGCTCAGTAAATGTGTGTTGGATGTTTAAAAAAAAGAAAAAAACGTGGTCATCAGAAAAGAATTCACTGAGAAGGTGCCCTTTGAACTGGATCTTAAAGTAAGATTTGAATGTGGTAAAATAGGGAGGGGTGGTGATGAAGGGCAGAGTATTCAGGCAAAAGGGATAATCCGTTTAAAAAAAAAAACCACAGAAGTATAGACAGAGTAAAGAAGAGTTCTGGTTTTCTGCCACAAGGATGCATTTGAAGATTAGTAGAGGATGTGATACCAAGGTAATTGGGTCTTGATTGTAGAGGTCCTGGAATGCTAGTCTGAGATGTATGGACCGGACTCTGGAGGCAAAGTCAATCCATCAGAGACTTAGCAGGAAGGACCTAGAAATATGGACCTAAAAGAAAGGTCAGGACTAATGATGTCTTGAGGATGCTTACCTGGAGCTCACGGAATAATGCTCTTGGACAAGAATAGGCTGAAAATTCCATTAGTGAGAGCTGAACTCTAGGACTTGACCATAGGAGCATAATTGGCTTATCTCAATATTCATGGTAATGCAGAGAGAAGGACAAACATAAGCTGCCAAACAGATGGCACATTAATGGTGTCATTGCTTTCTCTTGACATCTGCTTGTCATCTAGGTTATAGAAAACCTTTAGAGTATGGACTTTGGACTTTTTTTTTTTTTTTTTTTTGAGACAGAGTCTCTTTCACTCTGGGTCGAGTGCAGTGGCGTCATCATAGCTCACTGCAATCTTGAACACCTGGGCTTAAGGGATTCTCCTGCCTTAATCTCCTGAGTAGCTGAGACTACAGGGCATGCCACCATACCCGGCTAGTTTTTCATTAGGGACAAGGTTTCACTATGTTTCTCAGGCTGATCTCAAGCTCCTGGGCTATAGCCATCCTCCCATTTCAGCCTCCCAGAGTGCTAGGATTACAGGCATAAGCCACTGTGCCCAGCCCATTTTTTTAATTAAAAAAAAAAAAAATTGTTTCTAGCTACTCGGGAGGCTGAGGCAGGAGGATTGCTTGAGCCTACGAATTTGAGGTTACAGTGAGCTGTGATTATACCAATGCAGTCCAGCCTGAGCAACAGTGAGACTGTCTCAAAATAAAAAAGAAAAAAAATGCATTTGTGCCTGTTTCTGTCTCGATCTTTTCTGAGATAGAGAAACTTTAAAACTTAACTGGGTACAGTGGCTCATGCCTGTGATCCTAGTACTTTGGGAGGCCAAGGTGGGAGGATCACTTGAGGCCAGGAGTTCAAGACCAGCCTGGGCAACAGCAAGACCCTGTCTTTACAAAAAATTAAAAAATTAGCCAGACGTAGTGGCATGCACCTGTAGACTCAACCACGTGGGAGGATCGCTTAAGCCCATGAATTAGAGGCTGCAGTGAGTTTATGATCACATCATTACACTTTAGCCTGGTCAACAGAGTGAGACCCTGCCTCAAAAAAAAAAAAAAGAAAGAAAGAAAAATTTGGGGCATCTTCAGTGGTCTCAACTCCCCACTGTCACCAGGTATCTATCTACAGGAGAGCTTCCCTTTCCAGAATCATCACTGGGTTTAAAATATGTCAGTTTAGTCTGCCATAGCCTTAAAGTTTCAAAAACTATTCCTCTTCTACTTTAGTAGTACTTACCATCATTGACTGAAATGATGACTCTGTTATACCAGCTTTCTTTCCTCTAACTACAACAGTTACGTCTTTTTTGCTATTAAAAAGTGCTTCATATAAGTGAAAATAATATGTATTTTTCACAGTATAAAGAGTTTTTTTTCCACTTAATGTTATATTCTTGAGATTATTTGTAATATATTGTAGATCGTATCGTATTCCTTCATGTGAATACACCATGATATATTTATCCATTCTGGTACGTTATTACAGACAATGCCAATGTAAACATTCCTGTATACACCTTCTTGTGGAGACGTGTAAGGTTGTCTCTAGAGCAGTGGTTCTGAGACTTGACCGTGCGTCTGAAGCACCCAGAGGGCTGTTTAAACATGGACTGCTGGGCGCCCCACCACGTTGTTCCTCATTCAGGAGGTGTGGGGTCCCAGTAGTCTACAGTTCTAACGAGTTTCCAGGTGCTGCTGATCTGGTAATTGGAGAACTAATTGCTTCAGAGTATAGACCTAGCTGTGGAATTGCTAGAGTGAAATAGAGAATGCAAATTTTCTACTTTAATTGTTAATGCTGGATTGTCTTCCTACAAGCAGTATGAAAGAGCGTTGTCAGGCTTGAATTTTTGCCAGTCTGGTGGGTGTTAATGGTATCTTATTATATGGCTGAAAAGGGGAAATCTACATGCTCTTTTTTTTTTTTTTCCATTTTAAAACTTGCAGAATATATGGGGCTTGCCCACTTCAAATAAAGAATGTTATCCAGCACACAGAATACACACACAGCACACGGTTTGTTGGTGCTGATCAAATTGTGTGCCAGTTACTTAGGAAGAATCTTAGGTAATTATTGCGATTTTTAATATTTTATTTTTCCCTTGGCCTTTTTAAAAAATAGATCCGAGGAGAAATTGCACTTTAGTGAGGATGCTTGCTTAAACAGAAGACACTCCTTTATTAATAATTGAAGTCTCTCTCAATTACTGTGAAAAGCTGGTTAGACATTGCAATAATTTTATTGCATTCCTCAGGGAAACTACTTGAAAGCCAGCTCCAAGCTGACTTTTTGTTGAACAGGTTCACATTCTAGATGAGAAGCTGCTGCAGAGCAGATCCTCTGCTCAGAAATGTTGCTTTTTGAGTCACCATTAGACCAAGCGTGTCCAGGTCCTGTTTCTGTCAGGCAGTGGTTAAGCTCTCGCTGCGGCACAGTGGACCTTAGCGTCCGGGGCAGTGGCAGGGTGCTCAGTGGGCTTTGGTGTCTGTTGTCTGAGTGAATGAGCACTAATGTTTGGCTGCCTTTCAGCTTTCATGACGCTGGTTATCATACTGCTGCACATCTTCTGGGGCATTGTATTTTTTGATGGCTGTGAGAAGAAAAACTGGTACATCCTTCTTATCGTTCTCCTGACCCATCTGCTTGTGTCAGCCCAGGTGAGTGTTGCCACCGTG
>RJWJ010028566.1:0-21496 GCA_004363605.1 Indri indri | reverse complement strand
TGTTTCTAAAACAAAACAAACAAAAACATAAAAACAACAAAAAATACCACCAAGGGGAATATAAAGTATGAAAAGGGGACAGGCCATTGTGGGGTAAGAAGTTGCAATTTGAAATAGGGTGGTCAGGGAAGAACGCACTGGGAGCAAAAACCTGAAGGGTTAAAGAAAGCCATACTGCAGGAGTGTCCCGTGCAGAGGGGACAGCCAGCACAGGGGCATACCGGAGGAGCAGTGAGGAGACCCAAGAGCTGCAGTGAGGGGAAGAGAGGAGCAGGGGGTGGGAGCAGCCCAGGCAGAACCTCAAGGCCAGCCCTGAAGGGCTCAGGGCCGGGAGGATTGCCCAGGTGTGGGAGCAAGGGCTTCGCAGACAGCGTTTCCGACTTCCCACCTTTGCCTGGATCAAACCGCTTCACCACTTCATTAACATGGACCCCAGCTCTGACTCAGGCTCCAAGGGAGGGAGGACAGGGGCTCTGGGAGGGGAGCACGGCTCAGCTACAGGCATCCGGGAGCTCTGCCAGCGATGGGAACTGAAGGGGACTGGAGAGGCATCTGAGCTCAGCTTGCCTCAGGGGCATCTTCTGCCCACCCCACCCGCCCCCCCCAGCCGCAGTTGGTCCCTGGCTTCTGGGCCCCCGCACCTCCCAGGCTGGACAACCCCACCGGCCTGAATCGGGCCGGGCCTGTGCAACGTGTGTGCTGCCTGGGAGGCTGGAGGGACCCGGGAGCAGGTGCACAGCTCCCGGGCAGCCGCCCACTCCGGCAAACGGCCGCGGCCACGCCCACACGGCGCCTGTCCCTCCCGCCGAGCCAGGGTAGTTGCAGCGCCCCCATCCCCACGCCGCCCGCGCCAAAGGCGCCAAAAATGGCGGGGGCAGGGGTTGTTAAACAGTTTGCGATTTGCACCCCAAACTCCTGAAGCATCCCCTCCCCCAGTCTGTCCCGGAGAATCCGTTTCTGAGCAGTGGGGGACAGGGATAGAGGGGCCGGAGGGTTCAGGCCCCGCCCTGTCCTGGCACCCCCACCCCCGCCGCTCGCGGCCAAGTCCTTCCTCCCAGGACGCTCCGTAAAGGTGGGAGGGGGGCCACGTCACTGTCCCCAGGCCCCGGAGAGCGCAGCTCCGCCCCTCCCGCCCCCGCCGGCGCGCTGGGCACTTGGCTAAGACTACCTGGCCCCAGCCCAGCTCCAGCCCAGTCGTCACCGGCCGCCCACAAAGCCACAGGCAGGTGCAGGCGCAGCCGCCGCGCCAGCGCAGAGCCGAGCCGTTAGCGCGCCGTCCGTGTGTCCGTCCGTCGGTTGTCTGTCGACCCGTCGGCGCCGCAGCTCCCGGCCAGGCCCAGCGGCCCCGGACCCTCGTCTCCGCGCACCCGAAGCCGCCCGGCGGAGCCGGCCTTGCCGCGGCAGCCATGTCCATGGGCCTGGAGATCGCGGGCACCTCGCTGGCCGTGCTGGGCTGGCTGGGCACCATCTTGTGCTGCGCGCTGCCCATGTGGCGCGTGACGGCCTTCATCGGCAGCAGCATCATCACGGCGCAGATCACCTGGGAGGGCCTGTGGATGAACTGCGTGGTGCAGAGCACCGGCCAGATGCAGTGCAAGATGTACGACTCGCTGCTGGCGCTGCCGCAGGACCTGCAGGCGGCCCGCGCCCTCATCGTCGTGGCCATCCTGGTGGCCGCCTTCGGGCTGCTCGTGGCGCTCGTGGGCGCCAAGTGCACCAACTGCGTGCAGGACGACACAGCCAAGGCCAAGATCACCATCGTGGCGGGCGTGCTCTTCCTGCTGGCCGCCCTGCTCACCCTCGTGCCGGTGTCCTGGTCCGCCAACACCATCATCCGGGACTTCTACAACGCCCTGGTGCCCGAGTCGCAGAAGCGCGAGATGGGCGCCAGCCTGTACGTGGGCTGGGCGGCCTCGGCGCTGCAGCTGCTGGGGGGCGCGCTGCTCTGCTTCTCGTGCCCACCGCGCGAGAAGAAGTACCAGGCCGGCAAGATCCTCTACTCGGCGCCGCGCTCCGCGGGCCCGGCCGCCAGCGTCTCCTACGACCGCAAGGACTACGTCTGAGGAGGCAGACGGAGGAGACCCACCGCACCGCCACGAGCTGGAGGGCCCGCCAGTCCAGCCTGCAGCCTCGCATCGGAGACCAGCCCGGCCCCAGATGCCAGGAAGCCCCCTCGCTGGACTGGAAGGGGCCACCTCGGCGCTCCCTCCCAGCTGCCACCCCTCTGCGGGGTGGGGAGCCGCCTGCTGGACCCCAGAACCACCCCGCATGGACTGTGAAGCCTCACCCCTCTGGAGCGCAGGGCTGGGGTGCCCGCCGCTACTTGCCTGCCCCGTGGAGCCCCATCGGGCCGCTGCCCCAAAGCCCAGCAAGGGCAGGAACCGGCAGCCACGAAATGGAGCACTTGATATTTTTCAATAAAAGCATTTCGTTTTGCAGTTGCTGGAGCCTCCTTGTCCTGAGCGCCCCCTTGGGGGTCGGCCTTGGCTGGATCCCGCCGCCCTGCCCAGATGGAGTTTAGAGGGAAAGTGGGGTTGTAAGCTGAGCTCGGTGCTCACTGGGTGGTCACTTGCCTACTCACTGGGCACCGAGTGATGACCAAAACAGAGCCTGTGTGGCCAAGACCCAATCTAGAGAGCCGGCGGGAGCACCTTCCAGCATGCTGTGGCCGGGGAGGGGAGGGGAAGGTGGCAGGGGCCCTCTTCTCAAGGATTTGCCATTTGGTTTGTGCTCGGAGCTTGCGCCCTCCACAGTGCGCTGTGCGTTCTCAATCTCTGGTGTGCCGCGTGAAAGAGCACATTCCACACTGTGATTTGGAAAAGGAAAACAAAAAGACCTATTGTTTCGATAAAACACAGCCACCGAAAGTGAAGTTGGGCAAAATCTTCTCACCTGGAGGAGAGATGAGAGAGGGACCCTCAAGGGAGGGAAAGGGAGGGCTCAGAACGAGTGCGCAACATTCTTATGTGCATCTCAAAGGGGCTTGAGGTAAACAATGTGGAAAAGCGCTGGCGTCTTGCAGAAAACTCAGATTAGACGGAAAAGGGGCTGGAGCCCAGGCCCAGGCAGGAAAGAACGAGTGAGAGATTCCGAATGGCCGGTTGGCTCGTGGAGCCAGCCAGGAAGTGGCGATGGGTGCCAGGGGCCAGGCAGAGTCTCCTGTGTGGGAAAGGAATCACGGACTTTGGACCTTCCTTACTCTGGGCGTTAGGGAGCCCTAGAAGGGTAGTACCTGGCCAGGTTTCTGCTCGCCCGCAGCCCCGCGTGGAGATGGGATTCTAGGAGACAGATAAAGGCAGGGAGACCATGTGAGAGGAAACAAGGCCATTACCCTGGCGTAAGATGACGGTGGCCAGGAACTAGGCTGTGCCAGGGCGCTCGGGCAGAACCTGCTGGGGGCTGTTAAGGACGCAGGGTGGGCAGCACTTGAGAGCCACTGGGATGTGCAGAGTGAGGGAGAGGGAAGCATGCTGGAATCTAGGGTTTTCCACCTTAGCTCACTGATTGGGCAGTGGTGTCATTCACCACAGTAGGAGACCAAGTTTCCAGGGAAGCCTAGGGAGCCAGGCAAGCCTGTGGAACACCCAGGTAGAGGCGCCTGGGAAGTAGAGGACATGTAGAGAGATCTGGTAAACCTGGGAGTTGTTAGCACACAGATGGCAACCGAAACCAGGGGCGTGGATGAGGTCAGTCCAGAAACCAAAAAAAAAAAAAAGAGTTTCAAGGAGGCAGGTGTTGGCAACAGAGTCTTAGGCTACAGGAGTGGCCAGGCAAGATGAGGTCCAAGGAGTAGTCATGGGGTTAAGAGCAGCAAGGTGGTCACCAGCGGCCTTCGCAAGAGGCGTGGGGGCCAAAGCAGTGGACGGGAAAGAGGGTAGTAGGTGAGGGGTGAAAGCAGACGCTGTGGAGTATGTGTCCAAGAGGTTTGCTTAGAAAGGGACTCACAGACCGAGCCAACAACTTGGGGCAGAGCGAGGATCGCACAAGTATTTGGGGTCTAGGGAGACTTAGTTATGTCTAAATTATTGTATATCAAACATTTTTGGCTGCAGCAAAGCTAAAGCAAAATTGTAGCAGCTAGATTTCTTAGTAGAACCCTCCACTTAGCTCCAGAAAAATTCTCTGGTAAAGGAACACCAACATATTGTCACCTCGATGACTCAAGGAAGAGGAAGTGGGTTAACAGTAAGTGTGCCTTAGCTTAGGTCACTCTGTAGGATTCTAGGAAAGAACTGGTATTTGGATTAGTCTCTGCCCTGCAGGCTCCCCTTTGGGAACCACTGTCCTTAGCCTGCAGAGGAGGAGCCAGGGAGAGTGAAACCGATTGTGCAGGTGGGGGGTGACTGATGGACATGGATCCCGGGGAAGGGGGCCAGTCTCAGTGAGGGGGAGGGCTCTGACAGGCAGGGGGACTCAGCAAGGAGAGGGCTCAGGGACAGGAGGTGACGGGGAGGAAACTGGGAAGAGAAGGGTTCTGTGGGCCTGTCTGAGATGGGATTTGGGGGAAGTGGGCTAAGGACCAAGGGGTGGCACCTGTCTCCACCCCCAGCAGTCCTAGCCAGGGAGCCAGGGAGCCCTAGAGACAGGAGCAGGGTCGTTCGTGTACCATCAACTCCAAGAGGGAAGCCTGGACATAGTCCCTTCCAGACACATCTGAGCCAGCCTGCCCCCATAGCCTACCCGTGCACCCCCAAGAAGAGGGAGGCAGCAGGGAAGGGAGACAGACCCAATCCTGGGCAGGGGTGTGCAGGTCCTTGGGGTTTCAGATTCTCCCCTGTCCCCTGGCTTCTCCCCAAGCCTGGGCACCCGTCGAGCCTCCTGGAGGCAGGAGGGGGAGGGAGGTGTCCTCCTCCATCCTATGCCTGTCCCCTGCATGCACACACATCCTTCAAGGTCTTCTTTCTTATCCTTTCTGGGGTCTAGGGCCTAAGCAGAGATAGTGGAGCTTGCAGACCATAAGCTGAGGAGGGTCCCAGGGACGGGGGTCCCGGGAAACCTCTGGACAGCTGGAGAAGAGAGAGGCGTTTGGTGTCAGGAAGCACACCCGGGCTGGGAGTCAGGAAACCTGAGCTCCAGATCTGGCTTGGCCACTCCTTTCCTGTGTGGCTCTGAGCAAATCCCTTCCCCTTCCAGTTCTCAGTGTCTCCATCATTTCAACAAGGGGGCTGGACCAGATGACCCTTGGGGGCCCCTCTAACTTGTCTTTTCCATCCCTGTCTTATCACTCCCTGCAGAGGGAAATTAGCCAGAACTAAAACAGTGCAGTTCACTCCTCTGAGACTCGGTTTCCTCATCTACAAAATGGATATGAAGGTTGGGCATGCTGGCTCATGCCTAGCACTTTGGGAGGCCGAGGCAGGAGGATCACTTGAGCCCAGGAGTTCTCAACCAGCCTGGGCAACATAGCAAGACCCCGTCTCTACAAAAAATATAAAAATTAGCCAGGCATGGTGGTGCATGCCTGTAGTCCCAGCTACTGGGGAGGCTGAGGGAGGAGGATCACTTGAGCCCAGGGGTTTGAGGTTGCAGGGAGCTATGATGACGCCACTGCACTCTATCCCAGCGGACAGAGCGAGACCTTGTCTCAAAACAAACAAACAAACAAAATGGGTTTGTGGGCTGTGCCGAGGATTAGCTGAGCCACCTTCTAGGTTCCATGGAGCCCACTGTCTCCCCATCACGGCACACACTGCACTACTGTATAGCATGGTTTTGTTTCTTGTCAGACTTCCCTACCAGAAGGTCAGCTCCCAAGGTCAGGGACAGTGTCCTGAGCTTCTCTCTGTCTACAGCATCCAGCGCAGGCTGGCATGGCAGGCTGGTCAGAAATGTCTGGGGAACAAAGGTGTGCTGCTCGAATGGAAAGCAACTGGCACTGTGCTGGGCACACGATAGCAGCTCACTTAACATGAACTCGTATCATTCATATTTTGATATATTCAGCCAGGCAGGGGCCTGGGAACGTGAGGGAGATGCCTGGGTCGTGAGAAAGTCCCCGGGTTTCTTCAAACCCCGCAGCCCTGGACCCCCTGTCAGGCCCTGGGGCTGCCTCACCCACTTCCCACTGTGGTGCCACAGCCACCGACTCTTGCCACACCTGTTCCAGCTCTCCCTCCTGCCAGACCAAAAGCCAAGTAAGTGTTTTATCAAATAAACACAGCATTTATTGTGGCTCCCTCAAGGTCTGTGGCAGGACTGGAAGAACAGACAGTACCTTCCTTCTCCCTCCCCTGCCAGGGTTCTGTGAAAGGTCACTCATGCCAAGACAGGTACGCCCTGCAGAGCCAGCAGGGAGCAAAATCATTGGCGACTGGTGTTTGCTGAGGGACCTTAACCAAGTCACTTGCTGCCTCTAGCTTACATCTGCAAAACAGGTGACATTGTCCCTGCTGTATTTTATCCCATGAGAACTCTGCAAGGTAGGCATAACACAGTGAGGTCACCAAGGCTCACGATGTGATGAGACTGGGCTCCAGATACTGCCACCTCCTGTCAATGACCAGCTCCTAACCTGTCCTCTTCTCGGTATGTCTAGATGTGTCCACTTCTCTTCCTCTCCACTTGTACTGCCAAGACTCCAGCCAGGCCACCACCATCCTTCTGTACAGCCTCAAGAAGGTCTCTGGTCCCCAGGCTCCCTCTCCACACCCCATAACCCAGCTATGCCCTTTCCCAAGCCTTTCGCCTCAGAACAATCTCAAGTCTGATCATGCCACTCCTCTGTCTAAAATCCTCCAGGCCCCCTACCCCCAGGTGGCCCTAACTTCCCACCCAGATTCCAAGGCATGGAGGTATGCCTCCAGAGCCCCCACAAGGGCAGGCCATGCTTGTCTCTCAGTTTCTATAGCGCTCTTCAAGTTGCCCCACCTCCTCCCCGCCCCAGCCACCAAGTCCAAGCCCACTAGACATCCTTCCTTTCATCAAAAATCCTGGCTGGGCACGGTGGCTCACACCTGTAATCCTAGCACTTTGGGAGGCTGAGATGGGAGGATCGCTTGAGGTTGAGGCCAGCCTGGGCAACATAGTGAGACCCACTCTATAAGAAAATTTTAAAAATTAGCTGGGCCTGGTGGCGCACATCTGTAATCCCAGCACTTTGGGAGGCCAAGGCCGGAGGATCACTTGAGCCCAGGAGTTTGAGACCAGCCTGGGTAGCAGAGTGAGACCCCATCTCTACAAAGAACAAGAAAAATCAGCCAGGCTTGGCGGTGTGTGCCTGTTGTCCCGGATATCTGGGAGGCTAAGGCAAGAGGATCACTTGAGCCCAGGAGTTCAAAGTTATAGTTAGCTGTGATCACGCCACTGCACTCCAGCCTGAGCAGCAGAGCAAGACCCTGTGTCACAAAAAAAAAAGAAAATTCCTGCACTCTCTGGACCCTAGGCCTCAACACAAGTTCCTTCTTCTTGGCACGGTTTCCCCAAGCTCACCTCACCCACTTGGCAAGCTTAGAAGTCACTTCATGTCTCTGCTAAGGGAATGTTCCCCAACACCTGTGCACCCAGGACCATACCATGGCACTGGTCCAGAATCACCTCTTAGCTTGTCTTTCTGCTACCTCTAGACCATCGACTCTGTCGAGGAGAAGCCCCTAAGCATCCCGTTGACCCTGGGATAACCCGAGCCCAGCAGAACATCCCGCACTGAACTGACGCTCAATAAAGACAAGGTCTGAGCCCATGGGGCAGTTTGAAAAGGAAACTAATTGTGTCTTATGTGCAATCAAGGAACAGTAGATTGCTTCCAGAAGAGGTCAAAGGTCACAAAGAGGTGTAACAGTCTATACAGACTTCATAGACTGGGTCTTGAATACGTAGATCTCTGAGTCTTGAATAAATAGGTTTCCAGTGGACAGAGCTGAGAGGGGATGACTTTCCAGGCAGGTGTCACTGAATGGGCAAGAGAAGGGAGGTAGGCATGAAAATGATACACCTGGGCATGACCAGAGGCCTACCTGGTTGAAGCAGAAAATTCTTATCCAGAAACAGCAAAAGAAAAAGTTGAAAAAAGCGAGTAAGGATGGGGAGTTGCGATTCAATCCAAAGGTCTCTGCCTGGTATCCAGGCCATTCCCAGACCTGACACGAGTTACCTGGAGTGGTTCCCCTGAACGGATCCTGCTGTTCCTCCACACCTTATCCTATTCTATTCCTTCCACCTGAAAATCTAAATACCGTCCCTCCTCCTTCCGCTTCCCCTTCTGTCCAACCCGTCAATGGGGAATTGGCAGTTCATTAGGAATCCAGGTGGATTAAACGTCTAACATAAAAAACAAAACTGTGAAAGAACTAAAAGACGATACAGGAAAATACTATTATTTTATAAGATAAGAAAGTCTTCGTAAACAAGATATGAACCTCAGAAATAAAAGAAAATATGATCTGATTTTATGGCATTAAAAAATATGAAATAAATGAATAATCCAAAAAGGAAATTAAAAAAACAATTTCTTTCTTTCTTTTTTTTTTTTTAAGAAAACAATTTCAATTACAATAGTATCAAAAAGAATAAAATAGCCTGGGCATGGTGGCTCACACCTATAATCTCAGCACTTTGGGAGGATGAGGGGGGAGACCAGGAGTTTGAGACCAGCCTGGGCAACACAGCCAGACACCGTCTCTACAAAAAATTTAATAATCAGTCAGGCATGGTGGCGTGTGCCTGTAGCCTCAGCTACTCAGAAGGATGAGGCAGGAGGATCACTTGAGCCTGGGAGTTCAAAGGTTGCAGTGAGCAGTGATCACACCACTGCACTCCAGCCTGGGGGACAGGGCAAGACCCTGCCTCAAAAGCAAAAACAAAACAAAAACAGAATAAAATACTTAGGAATAAATTAATCAAGGAGGTGAAAGACTTGTACCAAAAACTACAAAGTGCTGCTGAAAGAAAGCACAAATAGATGGAAAGACATCACATGTCCATGAACATCCCATGTTCATCTCGTGTGGTTTTTTTGTTTGTTCGGTTGGTTGGTTGGTTGGTTTTCAGTCTCCAGATCTGCCAGAATCACATGACTGTTAAGATTTCCATCCTACCTAAAGCGATCTATAGATTCAATGCAATCCTATCAAAGTCCCAATGGCATTTTTCTGCAGAAATAGAAAATTTCACGCTCAAATTCATATAGATTCTTAAGGGACCCCAAATAGCCGAAATAATTTTGGAAAAGAAGAACGAAGTTTGAGGACTCACACTTCCTGATTTCACAACTTACTACAAAGCTACAGAAATCAAAACAGTGTGGTACTGGCATAAAGACAGACATAAAACCAATGGAATAGAATCGATAGCTGAGAAATAAACACTCACATATGTGGTCAAACGATTTTCAACATGGATACCAAAATCACTCAACAAGGAAAGGGCAATCTCTTCACAGATAGTGCTGGGAACTGGATATCCACATGCAAAAAAAATGAAGTTGGACCCTTACCTAACACCATATACAAAAAATCAACTCAAAATGGATCAAAGACCTAAATATCAGATCTAAAAATATAAATCTCTTAGAAGAAAACTTCAGGCAAAAGCTTCACAACATTGGATTTGGCAATGATTGCCTGGATATGACACCAAAGGCACAGATAAGAAAAGAAAAAATGGACAAACCGGACTTGGTGAAAATTAAAAACTTTGTGCACCAAAAGATGCTATCAATAGAGTAAAAAGACACCTACAGAATGGGAGAAAATACTTTCAAATCGTATATCTGATAAGAGATTTCTATCCAGAATATGCAGAGATTTCCTAAAACTCAACAGCAAAAAAACCCAAAACAAAACAAAATTAAAAAAAAAAAACAATTCAAATATGAGCAAGTAATGTGAATAGATATTTTTCCAAGAAGATATACAAATGGACAATAAACACATGAAAAGATGCTCAATATCACTAGTCATCAGAGAAATGCAAATCAAAACCACAATGAGCTATCACCTCATACCCATTAGGATGGCTACTATTTAAAACACACGCACAGGTTGGTCCAATGGTAGTGGGTTATCAGAACCTATTAACATTAGTGTCACTAAAGTTGGTATTCAATCCCCCACTGCTAAATTTGACTGGCTTTAAATAAAAATAAAACACACACATAGAAATAACGAGTGTTGGTGAGGATTTGGAAAAATTGGAACCCTCGTGCTCTGTTTGTGGGATTGTAAGATGGTGCAACTATTATGGAAAATAGTACGGCGATTCAATTCCACTTCTAGGTATACACCTAAAAGAATCAAAAGCAAGGTCTGGAAAAGATATTTACACGCCCATGTTCTTAGCAGTAGTATTCACAATAGCCAAAGGGTAAAAGCAACAAAAGGTTAAGTAATGGATGACTGGACAAACAGAATGTGGCCTATACATACAATAGAATATTATTCAGCCTTGAAATGGAAGGCCGAATAATATCTGTCACCTGCTGCAACATGGGTGAACATCGAGGACTTCTCAAATTTGCAAAATGAAGACGTTCTGGAGATCTGTTTCACAATAATGTGAATATAATTAACACTACTGAACTGTACACTTAAAAATAGTTAAGGGACAGGTGTGGTGGCTCACGTTTGTAATCCTAGCACTTTGGGAGACCAAGGGGGGAGGGTAGCTTGAGGCAGGAGTTCCAGACCAGCCTGGGCAACAATGAGACATTGTCTCTATGAAAAGTAAAAAAAATTAGCCAGGCGTGGTGGCATGTACCTGTAGTCCCAGCTACTTGGAAGGCTGAGGCAAGAGGATCACTTAAGCCTAGAAGTTTGAGGCTGCAGTGAGCTATGATGATGCCACTGCACTCTACCTGGGGCAACAAAGCAAGACTCCGTCTCAAAAAAAAAAAAGAAACAAAAAACAAGGTAGTAAATTTTATGTGTTTTTTTACCAAATAAAAAACAGGCACACCTCAGAGATAGTCAATGGATCAGTTCTAGACAACCACACAGAAGCAAATATCGCAATAAAACAAGTCACATGAAATTTTTGCTTTCGTAGTGCATACAAATATTATGTTTACACTATACTGTAGTCTATTAAGTATGCAACAGTGGCCTGGCACGGTGAGTCACACCTGTAATCCTAGCACTCTGGGAGGCCGAGGTGGGAGGATCGCTTGAGGTCAGGAGACCAGCCTGAACAAGAGCAAGACCCCCCTCAGCCCCCCACGCCCCCCACCCATCTCTACTAAAAAGATAGAAAAAAATTAGCCGGGTGTGATGGCCTGCGCCTGCAGTCCATGCTCCTTGGGAGGCTGAGGCAGAAGGATCGCTTGAGCCCAGGAGTTAGAGGTTGCTGTGAGCTATGATCATGCCACTGCACTCTACCCAGGGTGACAGAATGAGACTCTGTGCAAAAAAAAGGATGCAATAGCATTATGTTCAATAAATGTACATACCTTAATTTACAAATAATTTATTGTTAAAAATGCTAATGATCATCTGAGCCTTCAGCAAGTCATAATCTTTGCTGGGTCTTGCCTCGATGTTGATGGCTGCTGACTGATCAGGCTGGTGGTTGCTGAAGGTTGGGGTGGCTGTGGCAATTTCTCAAAATAGGGCAGCAATGAAGTTTGCCACATCTATTGACTCCTTCTTCACAAAAGATTTCTCTGTAGCATGTAACACTGCAGTGCTGTTTGATAGCATGTTACCCACAGTAGAACTTCTTTCAAAATTGGAGTCCGTCCTCTCAAACCCTGCCACGGCTTTACCAACTAAGTTTATGGAATATTCTACTTCCTTTGTTCTCACTTCAGCAATGTTCACGGCATCTTCACCAGGAGTAGATTCCATCTTACAGGACCACTTTCTTTGCTCATTCATAAGGAGCAGCTCTTCATCCTTCCAAATTTTATCATAAGATTGCAGCAATTCAGTCCCATCTTTAGGTTGCACTTCTAACCCTAGTTCTCTCACTATTTCCACCACATCTTCAGTTACTTCCTCCACTGAAGTCTTGAACCCCTCAAAGTCATCCATGAGGGTTGGAATCAACTTCTTCCAAACTCCGGCTAATGTGACTATTTTGACCTCCTCCCATGAATCTTGGAAGTTCTTACTGGCATCTAGGATGGTGAATCCTTTCCGGAAGGTTTTCAATTTACATTTCCCCAGCTCCATTAAAGGAATCACTGTCTATGGTAGCTATAGCCTTACAAAACGTATTTCTTAAATAATGAGACTTAAAAATCTAAATTACTCCAGAATGGGTGTTGTGTTTGCAGACACAAAAACAACATTCACCTTCTTGTACCTCTCCATCAGAGCTCTTGGGTGACCAGGTGCATTGTTAATGAGTAGTAATATTTTGAAAGGAATCTTTTTTTTTCTGAGCAGCAGGTGTCAACAGTGGACTTAAAATATTCAGTAAACCATGCTGCAAACAGGTATGCTATTATCCAGGCTTTGTTGTTCCATTTACAGAGCACAAACAGATTAGATCTAGCATAATTCTTAAAGGCCCTAAGATCTTCAGAATGGCAAATAAGAATCAGCTTCAATGTAAAGTCAGCATTAGCCCCTTACAAGAAAGTCAGTCTGTCCTTTGAAGCTTTGAAGCCAGGCATGGACTTCTCCTCTCTAGCTGTGAAAGTCCTAGATGGCATCTTTTTCCAATAGAAGGCTGTTTTGTCTACATTGACAATCTGTTGTTGAGAGTAGCCACATTCATTAATTATTTTATGAATTATCTTCTGGATAACTTGCTGCAGCTTCTACATCAGCACTTGCTACCTCACCTCACACTTTTATGTTATGGAGACGGCTTCTTAAACCTCATGAACCAACCTGTGCTTGCTTCAAACTTTTCTTCTGAAACTTCCTCACCTCTCTCAGCCTTCATAGAACTGAAGAGAGTTAGGCCCTTGCTCTGGGTTAGGCTTTGGCATAAGGGAACGTTGTGGCTGGTTTATCGTCTACCTAAACCACTAAAACTTTCTCCATATCAGCAATAACGGTGTTTCACTTTCTTATCATTTCTGTGTTCACTGGAGTGGCACTTCTTATTTCCTTCAAGAACCTGTCCTTTGCGTTCACGACTCGCTAACTCTTTGGCACAAGAGGCCTAGCTTTCAGCCTATCTCTGCTTTTAATATGCCTTCCTTACTAAGCTTAATCATTTCTAGCTTTTGATTTAAAGTGAGAGACAGGTGACTCTTCCTTTCACTTGAACACTTAAAGGCCATTGTAGTGTTATTAATTGGCCTAATTTCAATGTTGTCGTGTCTCAGGGAATAGGGAGGCCAGAGGAGAGGGAGAGAGACGGGGGAATGGCTGATCAGTGGAGCAGTCAGCACACACACATTTATTGATTAAGTTTGTTGTCTTCTAGGGACGCAGTTCACGGCACCCCAGAACAATTACAATAGTAACATCAAAGATCATGGATTACATGGCAGGGTGAGGTGACTCACACCTGTAATCCCAGTACTCTGGGAAGCCCAGGTGAGCACAGTAAAACAAGGTATGCCTATATGGGCAAAAAAAAAAAGTTCAAAGATTCACAAGAAACAGGGAGAATATATTTGCATGATGTGTAACAGAAAAATGGTTACTATACCTTACATAAAAACAGTTCCTGCAAATCAATAAGAGAAAGTATAATAATTTAATAGCAAAATGGGCAAAAGAGCAGAAGCAATTGTAAAAAGAGCTATTTGTGCTAAAAAACATATGAAAAGATGCTTAACTTCCCTATTAAATGATAATTCTCTAACTCCTCTAAATTAAATAAGATTTTTGGGTCCCCTTTCAGACTGGTGAACTTAAAGACCAATTGTGTCACTTAGCGCCTGGCCGGAGGTTGCAGCTGGATTTCGAAGTGATTTCATGAAGGGACCGTGCACAGGGAGGAATGGGTGGAGTTAGGGGATTCAGTAGGGGATGTTGAGGCATCAAGAAACTAACAATAGTGGGGAGGCTTTAGCACCACCAAGCCGAAAGCAGCAAGGGGAGGAAACCGAATCGCAGGAGCTGGGTTGAGAGACAGAGCCCTGGAAAAAGGATGACCCAACAGTAACCACAGCTCTAGAAGACACAACCTCTGCTAGAAGGGCAGAGAACAGATCTGGGGACAATAACTAGCATTTTGTTTTGTTTTTTTTTTTTTTTTTTTGAGACAGAGTCTTACTCTCTTGCCTGGGGTGAGTGCCGTGGCGTCAGCCTAGCTCACAGCAACCTCAAACTCCTGGGCTCGAGCAATCCTACTGTCTCAGCCTCCCAAGTAGCTGGGACTACAGGCATGTGCCACCATGCCCGGCTAATTTTTTTCTCTATATATTTTTAACTGTCCAATTAATTTTCTTTCTATTTTTGGTAGAGACGGGGTCTCGCTCTTGCTCAGGCTGGTCTCGAACTCCTGAGCTCAGAACGATCCGCCCACCTCGGCCTCCCAGAGTGCTAGGATTACAGGCGTGAGCCACCGCGCCCGGCCCAATAACTAGCATTTTGAAGATATCCAACACAAGAGAAAATAGTAATAGCTAACGATTTGTTAGTGCGAGTATTGAGTGATTAATGGTATCATCACCATCCCCACTTTATACATAGGAAAACCAAGACACCGAGATGTTAAACTATTTGTCCAAAGTTCACACAGATATTTAACAGAGGGGCTGGGCTTTGAACCCAGGCAGTCTGTCCTGCTAGAGCCCAAATTTCCTAACCACTGCACTTCCCTATCTCTTTTGTTTTCCTCTTCCCCTGCTGGTGAAGCATGTATTCATACGATGGGGAGGGGGGTTGGTTTTTTGTGTTTTTTTGAGACAAAGTCTCTCTCTGTCTCCTGGGATAGAGTGCAGTGGCATGATCATAGCTCACTGCAACCTCAAACTCCTGGGCTCAAATGATCCTCTTGCCTCAGCCTCCCAAGTAGCTGGAACTACAGGTGTGCGCAACCATGCCAGGCTGATTTTTCTGTTTTTTGTAGGGATAGGGTCTCGCTCTTGCTCATGCTGTGATATAACAGATTTGAAAGGCAATTTGGCCACTTCTACAAAAAACACAAAAGTACTCTGAGACCCAGCAATTCCACTTCTAGGTAACATAGTATAGAAATACTCACACAGTGTGTGAGGATATGAGGTATTCACTTTCTACAGCAATAGGTAACAGGAACAGAGCTTCTCCCCAGCTCCAGGGGGTAATTCCTGGAAGCCAGTCATGATGGTCTCTTTCCCTAGATAGTGACTGGTTTAGAGTGGACCTGTGACAGTTTCAGCCACTGAGAAGGGAGGGAAGGTCTGCTGGGGAACTATGTGTGCACATTCCTAAGAAACAGACCACCCTTGTCTTCCCTGGATGCTGTCCTGTCAGGGGGTGACACCTGGACTTCTATCATCAACTAGAATCCCAGAAGGAATAAGCCGAAGGATAAAGCCAAGAACATCAGTTTGGAGAGCTCCAGAAACATTTTCAACCGAGTAACTGTGTCCTCTTTGGGGACTTCCCCTTTCTCTAGAACCTTAGTTACGGGAGATTTAGCTTTTATTATTGCTTAAGCTGTTTTGACTTGGGGTTTCCAGCCAAAGGTGTTCTAACCAGGACAACCTGGCTGCCATGAAAAAGAATCAAATACAACAAATCCTGTGGTGTAGTCTTGCCAAAAAAAAAAAAAAAAAAAAACAAAACCTGAATCTGATCAATTTTCTAGATCCAATCCAATATCAATTTACAAGACATGCAAAGTAGAGGGGAACACATTAAACACAGAATATGATCAGCAAAATCTAAAATATGGAGAACTCTATGGGACAAACACCTGGGTTCTTTAATAACAAAAATCTTTTTGAAGGAAAACAATGAGATGTAGGGAGAACCTGTAGATCTAAGAACTTAAGAAACTTAAAAGGTATATCAACCAATCACAGCTACAGACCTTAATTGTTTTCCTGATTCAAATTGTTTTTTTTTTTTTTTTTTTTTTTTTTGAGACAAAGTCTCACTCTCTTGCCTGGGGCGAGTGCCGTGGCGTCAGCCTAGCTCACAGCAACCTCAAACTCCTGGGCTCGAGCAATCCTACTGTCTCAGCCTCCCGAGTAGCTGGGACTACAGGCATGCGCCACCATCCCGGCTAATTTTTTCCTATATATATTTTTAGCTGTCCAATTAATTTGTTTCTATTTTTGGTAGAGACGGGATCTCGCTCTTGCTCAGGCTGGTCTCGAACTCCTGAGCTCAGGACGATCCGCCCGCCTCGGCCTCCCAGAGTGCTAGGATTACAGGCGTGAGCCACTGCGCCCGGCCTCAAATTGTTAAAAGAACATTTACGGCATTTATGAAACAATTAGAAGTTTGAGTACTGAGTGGATAATTGAAAATATTGAGAAAGTGTTACTTTGTAGAGTGTGTAAATGATATGGTAATTTATGGTTGTTTTTTTTTAAACTCTTACCATTTAGGGAAACGTACTGAAATATTTATAGATGAAATGGTATCATAGCTGAGATTTAGTTCAAACCAATGCATAGGTGAGAGAGGAGATGCACAGGGGTGTAGACTGAACAAGAATGAAGCAGGCAGGTTTGGTCACACACGCCTGCAGTCCCAGCAACTCAGGAGGCTGAGGCAGGAGGATCCCTCTAGCCCAGGAGTTTGAGGTTGCTGTGAGCCATGATGACGCCACTGCACTCCAGCCTGGGCAACGGAGCAAGACCCTGTCTCAAAGTAAATAGATAAATAAATAATTTTAAGAATAAAAAATATTTTTAAATGATGACTGTATGGGGGTTCATTGTACCATTCTATCTCCTTTCCTATATTGAAATTTTTTCATAATAAAAAGTTTTTTTTAAAAGAAGGTCTGTATTGATATAAAAATCCCCTTTTTCTCCCAGCCCCTTGTTACTGAAACCACAAGGGGGTTTCAGGCTAGGTCCAGTTGTTGCTCACCACACAAAGAGCCAATTATTGAGACAAAGAGATCACCAAGGAAGAAAGGAATTTTTTCACAGGAAAGAGGAACAGGAAATCAGTGGCAAATCTCCCCGACTAACTGGGAGAGTAGGGGCTTTTTCACAAGGGGCTGTGTGCGTTGGGGCAGGTAGTGGTGTCTTGGCATAAGGAAGTCTGCCCCGGGGTTTTCAGAACCTCAACACCTTTGTCTTGCAGAAATTCCGCCATTTCTGGGAAATAACTCAAAAATGTCAAGTAGTTAGTTAAAGGAGAAGGTTATAAAAAATCCATATGGGGTCATTGAAATTTGGTCACAGAGCTGGCTACACCCTCTCGACTGGATCCTTCCCATCCACATACGAACATGTTTGGGGAGCTCGCGTCTTTAAAAGAGACGTCCCATCCCCACACAGAAGTCACCCCATTTCGCTGAAGTATCTCACCCGATTTCACACTCTCCCCACCCACGTACAACCAGCTCCTTCTGTCTGCTCCCACCCCTACCCACCACCTCCCTGGGGGTCCCGGCAAGCTCACCAGTGGCCTCTACTTTGCCACGGCCAATGGTCACTCTGCTCTCAGGAGCTCACCCACTGTCTTGGCAGCCTTGACATGATAGACTGCCCCCTCCCCCTCACCACCATCTCCTCTGCAGCCCTTTGGGAACCACCCTCACCTGGCCTTCCTCCTCCCTCTCTGCCTACACCGCCTCCATCTCCCTTCCCGGTCCTCCTCCACTTGATTCCAAGGGTCCTCGGTCTCGGGCCCTCTTCTGTTCCTCCAATGCACTGTCCCCTTTGATTATCTTGCCCAACCCTATGACTTCGACACCGCCTAGCTCCCAGCCCTATACTCTGAGCTCCCCACTCGCGTGACCAGCTGCCCCCTGGGACGCCACAGAGGTGGTAGTGGGCAGAGGTTCACGGCGTGGCCCCTGGAGCCCAACCACTGGGGATCCAATCCTGGCCCTGCCGCCTCCAAGCTGTGTGATCACGGGCAATTCATTAACCTCTCTGTGGCTCAATTCTCTCATCCATAAAGGGAGGGTCATTAATCATAATGTCCCCTCTATCAGTCATCATGAGGATTAAACGAGTTAATATAAAACAACACGAACAGTGCTTGGCACTTGTTAAGTACTTAGTAATAAATGTTAACCTTTATGATATCTCAGAGGCATCTCCAACTTAACATGCCCCAAGTGGAATTCTAGATTCTTCCTACCACTAGTACCCTAGAAAGGAAAAAAACCCTTCCCCATCTCAGCAAATGGCACAGCTACACACCCACGTGTTCAGTGCAGAAACCTGGGGGTCCTTGGTTCCTTTCTCTCCCTCACCACCATCTTCTTCCCTTCCCTCCAATTCTTCATCAACTCCTGCTGATTTTAACTTCAAAATATATTCCAAACCTATCTACTTCTCTCTACTGCCACAGCCACCTCCCAGTCAAAGTTACCAGCATGTCGGAACTGGACCTGTGCAACGGCCTCCTAACCGATTTTTCTTCCTCCGCTCCACTTCTCCTCTAATCTGTCCCCACCTTCCGGTGGGCAAACAGTCCTTTAAAGACATAAATCATGGCTGAGCGCAGTGGCTCACTCCTGGAATCCTAGCACTTTGGGAGGCCGAGGCAGGAGGATCGCTTGAGGTCAGGAGTTCGAGACCAGCCCGAGCAAGAGTGAGACCCTGTCTCCACTAAAAAGAGAAAACATTAGCCAGGCAACTAAAAATAGAAAAAAAAATTGCTTGTCTCACATTCTCACCTGATTCTCACAGGCGTGGTGGCTTGCACCTGTAGCCCCAGCTACTTGGGAGGCTGAGGCAGGAGGATCACTCAAGGCCAGGAGTTTGAGGTTGCAGTGAGCTAGGCTGATGCCATGGCATTCTAGCCCAGGCAACAGAGTGGGACTCTGCCTCAAAAAAAATAAAAAATAAAATATATATATATATAGGCCGGGCGCGGTGGCTCACACCTGTAATCCTAGTACTCTGGGAGGCCCAGACGGGTGGATTGTTTGAGCTCAGGAGTTCGAGACCAGCCTGAGCAAGATCAAGACCCTGTCTCTACTAAAAATAGAAAGACATTAGCGGGACAACTAAAAATACATAGAGAAAAAATTAGCCGGGCATGGTGGCGCATGCCTGTAGTCCCAGCTACTTGGGAGGCTGGGGCAGGAGGATCACTTGAGCCCAGGAGTTTCAGGTTGCTGTGAGCTAGGCTAATGCCATGGCACTCTAGCCTGGGCCACAGAGTGAGACTCTGTTTCAAAAAAAAAAAAAAAAGTATATATATATGTATATATATACATATGTATGTGTATATATGTGTGTGTGTGTATATATATATATATATATGTATGTGTATATATGTGTGCGTGTGTGTATATATAAATCATGGTGGCCTGCACCTGTAGTCCCAGCTACTCAGGATACTGAGGCAGGATTCCTTGAGCCCAGGAGTCCAAGGCCAACCTCAGCAACAGAGAAGACCCTATCTTTAAAAAGAATAATAAATAAATAAAACAGATAAATCAAAATGTAAATCGTTTCCCTCCCTGCTTAAACCCTTCACTGGCTCTCATTTCTCTTAGGAGAACCCAAATCCTTTACCAGGCCCCTGCTTAGACCATGTCACTCTTATGTGCTTCCCCCACTCTTGCCTTCTCTCCTTCCGAGTTCTCTGGCTTCCTCTCTGTTGCTCTAACAAGGCAAGGTCTTTCCTACCCCAGGGCCTTTGCACATGCTATCCCTGCTGCCTAGAACTTTTTCCCTCCTGGTGTTCATATGTCTGCCTTCTTCAGTCTGGCAATTACAAATGTCAGTCCACAAACTTAGATGTGCAAAGACATTATTTTCTGTAATTCATCTTAGCGTCCATCCTTGATGCTCCATTCTACCGAAAGAATGGAGCTGGAGGAAGTTTAACTTCAATCCTCCTGAATGGGCCACAATTCCAGGACATTCGGTAGGGCCAGATTTCCTGCGGGGCAGGGAGACTGGGGAAGGGAGAGTTGGACAGCATCCAGCCCTCGAGTAACAATGATCCTGTATCAGTAGCCCCTTTGGTCCTACAGCTTGCACTGTGTCTGCTCTGGGCTTGGAACAGGGGGATATCTTGCAAGCTGCCTGTGGTCCTAGCTTCCTAGCAGGCCCATGAGCCATTTTTCTCCAGAGACCCAGCAGATCGCCCTCCCATTCTTGGCCAAGACACTGTCTCTGCCGAGGCATTCGCTAGTTCCTGAAGCCTAAGGGCTTCAGCTTTTGAAACAGATAAACCAGCTTTTCTACTCTTAGGTCCGCCACACGCATCTCCTGGGGCTATGAGCACAGAACTCGGAGCACAAAAGAAAAAAAAAGGAACGTGTAGGAAAGAACAAAATAGAGCAACACAGAAACACATCATGTTTTGAAAAGATTGTGGTGGTTACCACACTGGAAAATGTCTGAAGGAACCAAAATGGACAAGACCAGGAGGAGGCAGCAACGCAGGGGAGATACGGGCGGGTAGATGGAGAGTAGTAGGCAGAAATCACAGCTACTCACAGATAAAAACTCAGCAGAACCAGGTGAGGGACTGGGCAGGGGAGAGAGGAGAGGGAAGGAGGGAGGAAGCATAAGACGCCTGAGATTCTGCCTTGGGAGATGCGATGGCTTCGCCATTGCACACGGAACACTCTGATTCCTGCTCATCCTCGGACCTCCAGCCAAGCGTCACTTCTGCAGAGCTGCTTGACCTGACCCCAGGGCCAGATCACATTCCTTGGGGTGTTTTTTCTTTTCTTTCTTTCTTTCTTTCTTTTTTTTTTTTTTTTAAGGAAAAGGACTTGAGGCTGGGTGAAGTGGCTCATGACTGTAATCCCAGCACTTTGGAAGGCCAAAGCCAGAGGATCATTTGAGGCCAGGAGTTCTAGACCAGCCTCGGCAACACAGCAAGACTCTGTCCCTACAAAAAATTTTTTAAATTAGTAGGGCATGGCACCTGTAGTCCCAGCCACTCAGAAGGCTGAGGCAAGAGGATCACTTGAGCCCAGGAGTTCAAGGTTATGCCACTGCACCCCAGCCTCAGCAAAATTGCAAGACCTTGTCTCTAAAAAAATTTTTTTTAATTTAAAAAAAAAAGGACTTGAAGAGGAACAATTCTTTGGTTTTGTGCTATCATTTTCTTTTGCATATTTACTCAGTGTGTGATTATGCATCCATTAGTATCTGTCAGGTCTGCGAATTGATCTGGGCTCACTCCAGCGTGCCATAGAAAGTGCTCAATAAACAAAGCCTCCAAAATGCAGACCGAAGAGACTGGACTGCATCCTGCAAAGTTAGTGTTTCTCACATGGAGTAGAGCTTTCTGGGTTTCGAAATACATAGACTTCCTTCACCGTCCACTCCAAAAGGGAAGGTGTCCTCACCCTGCCCACTTTTTTAAATTTATTTATTTATTTTAGTGACAGGGTCTCACTCTGTTACTCTAGCTAGAGTGCAGTGGGGCAATCATAGCCCACTATAACCTCTAATTCTTGGGCTCAAATGATCCTCCTGCCCAGTCTCCCAAGTAGTTGGGGCTACAAATGTGCAGCACCACACTCTGCTAATTTTTTAATTTTTTCGTAGAGATGGGGGTCT
>RJWJ010028565.1:0-21307 GCA_004363605.1 Indri indri | reverse complement strand
TTATTTCCTGAATTAATACCTATATATTTTGTGCTGAAATAACTCACACAGTAATTTAAACCTTATATTAGCAAGAGCAAAAAGCTAAGGTGGAAAACTGATTATAGGTTACCTAACTGTGTTTTTTTTTTTTTTTTTTTTTTTTTTTTACACATTGCAGGGTGCTTGTTCTAGACTCCGGAAGGATTATGGAATTTGAAGCACCACAGAATTTGATAGACCAGAGAGGACTTTTCTTTGAAATGACAACAGAAGCTGGAATAACACCAGATTCTGGGACAAAAAATAAATTACTTCAGTTGCATCTTGATTGTGCCAAATTAAAAAAAACTATAGTGCATTAGTATTTTAAAAAACAGTGATAGGGGAGAAATACACAAAGGCAGGCCCCTGGCTACAAGCTGGCACACACGTACCAAGAAGCAGCATAGTTTCTAACCATCCTGGGCTATCCCCAGTCTTCCCTCCTCCATTCACACCTGCTTTCTCTGCATTGCCCAAAGTGCTAAGTGCCACTTATCCCTTAAGTCTCTGCATTCCAGTCTGGTCTAGACGCCCCTTTCTGTGTTCTCACGAGCCCCAGGTGCATAGCTTTATCATGGCTGGGACCACATTCTATTTCAGTTCTTTGATGTCTGTCTCCCCTCGGATAAACGTCCCTGAAGACAAGGTCCCAGATTTAATCACCTTGGTATGTCAGGTTCCTAGCACAGTGCCTTTCACATAAATGAAACCCAACAAATGTTTGTAGAATAAATAACTAAACAGTTTAGAGCAATGTGATGTAAGTACTTATTTATTTATATATAAATATAAATGTACAGTTATGAAATGGAGGAATCACATAAGAAATGTTATTCATTTGTTCTTTGGAAAGAGTAATTATATGTTAACTGAATTTTATGAACTGCTTTATTGAAAAATAATGTTTTACAGTATTTTTACTATTTGCCTTTTGGCAAAAAAAATATATTTTCTGTGGAATGTCATTTTTTGGTTGAATCAACCTCAGTGAGATATGTATCAGACTGTATACATTCATGAGATTATTGATTTGTAGTACTAATCATATTTTGAAATAGTCTTATGTAATAGAAGCAACATTATGTCCCTGAATTGCCCTTCATATTTAAACTGTTTAAACTTTAGTGGTATTTTTCTTTCAAGATAATTTTAATGAAATATTTAAATGTGTTCTTTAAGGCCCATCGACCATTTCTTTTATCTTCCTTTTCTCTTCCCTATTCAACCTTGTATAATCTTGCTTCATTTCCTAAGGGTATTTATGAAAAGTTGCCTTACTATAAAAACTTTTATTATGAAAGTCTCCTCCCTTTAAAATGTAAGCTACTTGAAAATGTTGTACTGTCTTTACAATCCCTGAAGTGCTTTATAAACATTGAATAAATATCTGCTGAATTCCATTAAGAAAGTGATCAAGATACTTCATTGATGTCAATTAAAAGATGTTTTAGCTCTCTACTATAATTTGAGTAAATCAGAGAAGCTGAATAATTTTAAAATCTAATGAGAAATCAACAGTGGCTGGGATAAATTGTGGTATATTCACATAATGGAATTACAGCCATGAGAATGAATGTACAACAGCTACAGGCAGGCAATATGCTGAATCTCTCAAACATAATGTTCAGCGATAGGAGCCAGCCACAGAAGAATATTATGAGTCTATCATTCTACTTATATAAAAGTTTTTTTTTTAAATAGAAAAATTAATTTATAATGTTAGAAATTGGAATACGGGTTATCCTTGGTAGAGAGGGGTAATGATAGAAAGTGAGCACAAGGTGGGCTTCTAGGATAACAGTTATGTTCTGTTTCCTGATCTGAATCTGAGTATTGGTTCAGTTTGTGAAAATTCATCAAGCTGCATACTTAGGATATGTGCAGTTTTCTGCATACATGTATATGTGGATACACATCTTTATAATTATTATCATATATGATACATAGAGTGTAAAAAGAAAGAAAAAACATGAAAATGACTAACAATCAAAATTATTCAAGGATAATTTTATTGTAAGAAATTAATATTTCATTCTTATTTTAATTATGTACATCAAGCTTGTTCAATCACTGAAGTATGGTAGGAAAAATGTGTAGTGTACTCAAAATGTCTAGATTACAGAGAGATAGCACATTTGTATTTTTAAAACACTTATACCATGATTGAAAGATTTGTTTAGATACTGTAACTTCAAAATGAATTGAGAAAATAATAATTTCAATATGGAAAATATTTACCTTAGCCGATAGAAGAAAAATTCTAAACAACATTAAGTTGCTTTCTTTGAGGGTAATGAGAATATTTATTATTGAAAGCCCACAATGTGCAAGGCATTGGGAACATTTGTCACTTTCAATCCTCCATTCTGTTTTATCACAAATTACACTCACATTCCAAGAGGCGTTTGGCCAGTGAGACGTAGAATCCAGGTCCACGTGACTGCAAAACTGATGATGCTCCTTCCAGTTCCCTACCAAGATGTCTCATTCTTAGAAAAGCCCCTTAAAAAGAGTCTGTATTTCAAGAATAGTTCAAGATCCTTAAAAAGAAAGATTTTAAACCAGTAACTCTGTAGGCATAGTAAATAAAATTAA
Source organism: Indri indri (assembly GCA_004363605.1). Taxonomy (NCBI): domain Eukaryota; kingdom Metazoa; phylum Chordata; class Mammalia; order Primates; family Indriidae; genus Indri; species Indri indri. The sequence goes on along the minus strand of RJWJ010028565.1, from coordinate 18,688 downwards.
AGCTTGTGGTGGGAGTGGGGTTCACTCCTCTTTAAATATGGTATTAGTTTGAACCATATGAAAGTCATTTTTGTGGTTCAAAAAATGGTTGAATAACGGCAATTTCATATACTTATGAACACAACCTGGATATCAAACTTGGTGTTAAGAAGATTTAATGGTATATTTTAATATGCATATAAGTAATAAATAGTTCTACCTGATCTAGAGGGTCTTTCTTTTTATAAAATTTTAAAAAACTGGAATAGGACAATATTGTAGTCGTTAAGAGTTCAGCATCCCGAGACAGGATGCCTATGTTAAATCCCAAGTCAACCACCTATGAGTTGTATAAACTTGGGAAAGTTAACTTACTTCTCTGTGCTTATTTGAGAGTGATAATTCTGTCTACCTTGTAAGGTTGTTTTGAAAATTAAATCATATAATACATATTATCGCTTAGGACAGTGTCTGGCATATATATGCCAGGCTATTATTTAAATATCAACAGTCATTGTTCCTTATAATTATAGTTTCATATTTACAGAATCACATCATAGGATACACTATTAAGTAAATAAAAAGGGCAAAATGCTTATGAAAGTCTATTCTGCGCACAGCAACGTTGAGATAACTGGAGATTAAAATAAGACACGATTCTTGATGATACACAGTATGATCTCAGTGAGATCGAGCAAAGGTAGGGGAGACAGCAGTTAGATCAGCTCTCCTTCAGGTTCCTTCTAGCTCCCCTTTTGGTCCCACTTTTCTAGATGCAAGTGCACCATTTGTAAGATACAAGAACTCAGGACTTCTAGCTGTACTGTCAGCCACATTTCTCTAGATCTTCTTATGTAAAGGAAGACTATTTGGTGGTTCATGTGGCTGCTATGCTGTTGGGTTAATGAGGCCACAGTAATGGGTCCAAACCATGCAAAGGCTGACTGGCTTCTCTTGATGATTACTACCTAGAAAACAACTGCGGCTCGCTTGTTATTTAGAGAATGACCAGTCTGAGCTTAGTTATCATTACTGCCCAAAGACAATAACCTTTCATCTTTCTCAGGAATGCTGCAGAAAAAGTAAAATAAAAAGGAACAGGCATACTAGTGAGATGTAAAATAGATCATAAATTTAAAAATATTTATGATAAATTTGCTCCAGACATTTAGAAGGAAAATGACACATATGCATTTTTTTGTATGCCCAGGAAATAACACAGGATTGATTTTTGAATTCATGTTTATAAAACTCAGGTCATCGTTAATGCACTTGTGTGTTGGTTTATGGCCATTTTTTAGTTCTCATATATAGAGTAGAAAATGTAATGTGGTGATCAAAGAGGAAGACTAAGATGAATGATTAGAACACAAGACAGTGGAGTGCAATAGGAACTAGGCATAAATATTAAAACGACATCAGTCCCCACTAATTCCCTCTGAACATCAGCTTCTGGCTTTCTGTTCTGAGCATTTGTGCAACAACTTCCAGCTATTACAGGACAAGAACACACTACTGCTTGCGCTATATTGCCATATCTGTCTATGAGTTTACAGAGTTAATGGACAAGAATTATTGTTGGCCATGATGCATAAGATCTTGAAAACTGTTGTTTCATATATTTTGTCTAATTTTTTAGTTGATACAGGCAGGAGGGAAAATCAGTTCCTTTTATTCCATCTTGGCCAGAAGTAGAAGTCCAACAAAGGACAATTTGATTAAATGTTTAACCATATAGTAAGGGTCATAAATTCAAAAAGTACAAGGAGAAAAAGAAGGAAAGCAAATAAAGAAGTGTAAACAACTAAGGGGCTTATTGTTCTTAGGCAGAAAGAAGTCCCAAAGGAGAGAGCACAAAGTTGGTTGAGGTGGCTCCATAACGCCACTGGGCTGCTACCGTCTTTTTCTCAACCATCCACAGAATGTCTGTTGCTTGGTAGTTGCAAACCCATTGCTTTATGTCCAGGATCATGTCTGCATTCCAGGAAGGAGTGACAAATGATGAGAAGCAAGATGTTTGTAAAATCCAAACGTGTAAGTTAAAAAAAAAAAAAAAAGCCTGGGTTTCTCTTAATAGCTACTGTTTTATGCTTATATCTTATTGGCCAGAATTACATCACATGGCCATCCCTAGCTGTAAGAGAAGCTGGAAAATACAGAAATATGGTTTTTGAAGTAGGGAATATTGCTGCTCCAAATAAAAGTGGGTTCTGGAAGTAAGAATGAATAGGATTATCTTGTGATACCATTTAGTAGTAGTCTGACACTACTACTCAAAGTATTTTTCAACCATGTCAACATTACCTTAGTTTAGCAACCTGGGAGACAGAAGATGGGTAATGATTAGAAATAACAATTGAAACCCAATTTCCAGTTTCCGATAGTCCGTGTTAGCAAATTTAAGATCAATGGATGAACTCTTAACAGGAGAAATGTGTGTTTATCATATAAACTATATATACAAATAATAAGTTACAGAGTTACAAGTATTATACCAATTGAAATATTTTAGGACTTTTAAGTAAGCCAAATAATAGTTAATTCAATGAGATCTAAAACAAACTGTATTTATTCCTGCTTTAACATTCAAATAACTTAATGTGAGACAAACTGCTTATTAATTCTTCCAAGTAAATGCTTTATCAATACAAATTTATTTATTTTTTTTCAAATTTCATCAGGGCAACTCTCAACAACTTACAGAAACTTTAGACCCATAGGATTAGGTTCCTGAGGATATTAGGAAATGCAAACTGTTGTGATGTGACATTTTTTATAATCCCACATAAAATTGGCAGTCACTGAACTTCTTTGTTCATTTCCCTATCTACCATATCTATTCATAATATTTGTCACTTTCTGTGTGCTAGGCACCAACAAAAATGTATTGAAATATGTACTATTATCTCCATTTTGTGTTTAAGAAATCATAAATTCTAAATTTAAGAATTTTATAAATTCCAAATCCACCTGTCAAAAATGGAAGGTTTAAATAGAGTAAATCTTTAATTTTAACATTATCTGGTAAATAAGAGGTCTTACATGGATACTATCCAGCAGTTTAGTAAATGAACAAAAAAGATACTATGGGATTGTATTATGTGACAGGTAAGGCAGCACGGCATTGAGGTTAAGAGCATAGACTGGATTTGAACCCTAACTCTGCCACTTACTAGCTGTATAATCCTTGGAAAATTACCAAACACATTCAAATTCACATATTAATTTCCCTATCTGAAAATGGGGATAATAATACCTACTCATATATTTGCTGGGAGAACAATAAATTGGTTAGTGTTAGTAAAACATTTAGGGCAGTGCCTGGTACATAGTAAAAACTCCTTTATGTACCACCGTGTAACAAATGAGCCCACATTTTAGCACTTTAAAACAACAAAAATGAATGCTCTCACATTTTCCATGGGTGAGGAATCTGGAAGTCACTTAGCTGATGAATGGCCCTGGCTTAATGTCTCTCATGAGGTGGCATTCAAATTGTCCGCTGTGGCTGCCTCATCTAAAGCCTTGACTAGGGCTGGGAGCTTCACATTGAGGCAGCTCTCTCCCATACCTGGGAATGGGTGCTTGCTGTCAGCCTCCATGTGGCCTCTCCTCTTCTGGAGACCTTTTTCTTCACCTGAATTTTCCAGCATAATAGCCTGGTCTTCTTTATGTGGCAGCTGGGCTCCAAGAGAGGGAACCAGCAAGCAAGAGGGCACATGCAAGACAGAAGCTTGTCTTTTTTAAACCTAACTTTAGAAGTGACATCCCAGCACATCTGCCATATTCTGTTCAGTAGCAGTGAGTCATTAAATCTTGCCCAAATTCAAAAGGATTATACAAGGAAGTGAATACCATGAGGTAGGGATCATTGAGAGCCACATTAGAAGCTGCCTACCTCAATAAGGAACTGTGTATTTGTTAAATAAAATAAATATGGAAGTGTCACTATATTTCCCCATATATTTGAGTGTTTGCAAGGGGGTCAAGTCCACCATCTTTATCTATGGGTTCACCTTAAAAGACTACACTAATAAAATGTTCCTTTAAAAAACAAAAACAATTATATTGAGTTTTTTGGTCCAAAAACTAATACTTTGTTAGAAAGTATAAAGTATTAACCATTGATCAAAGGATTACATTAGCCTGGTATGCAGGATTATTTATTAACTAGCTAGATTAGCTTAGTTTAGTTTAGCTCTTGATCCATTATGGTCAGAGCCATGAAATGGGATTCAGAATTCTGGAGATAGTGTTCACATCATATAATAACTATCTCTTCTAAATTAGGAAAGTAAGTGGAAAGTATGTAAGCAATCCCAGAGACAGGAAGCAGGGAAATGTACATTTCTGGAACGAGGCTATAGCTACTGAGGTCAAGTGCCATAAGCGTCACATTAGCTTCATCCTTCCTTTCTTATTTATATACCTTAAAAATGTACTCTGGCCTAGTCCTGAATAGAAAATGAAGTACACAATTTAAAAAACAAACTGCAAAATGGTTATTTATTTACACTAAAACATGAATTACCTGTATACACACAAATTTAAGAGGCACAATCTTTTATGCACAATAATTGTAATATTTAGTCCATGTTACACACAGTAGTTATCTGTTCAGTCAGTGGTTTGAGTGGAAACAGTACACCAAAACATTCCTAACACAAAATAAGTTACTCATTTACATGTTCTAATCACACAAGACACTTAATATTTTAAAAGTTATATACTTCAAAAAACACTAGCTAAATGTACAACTAAAGTATACTGTTTGTCTTATGAAAAATGACTTCGGATTGTTATTAATGAATGATCCCTTTCAGGATGCATTCTTATCTTTTAAATAAACGAATTACATTGACTTCAAGACTATATATAGCCCCCTAAAATATGACTGAAAACAGACATTCCTTCATTTTGTTAAAGGTGTAACTATACTAGACAATACGCTAAACTACTGCCCCCAAATTCCAACACTGCCATTCTGTTTCTCAGATAGACAAATTATTTAAATTCCAATATGAGAATTAGCTTACTATGACATTAGTTGCCTGCTCTGTTTTGTAAATTGTTTCCTTTAAAAATTGTTAACACATTACTAGGTTGTCTTGAACTATCTCAAATATTTGAGAAATTCAAGCTTTTTTTAAAAAAAATTTAAAATGGTTTAGGTTAAAGCTGATACTATATGTGGAGATAAATTGAACACTTTTAAAGACCTTCATAAAAAGATTTTTTCGGTGTTAAAATCTATTAAAGATTTATATAAAATCCAAGAGAGGACTTGGAATATTTTCATACTGCAGTGCAGGATTCATCTTTGGCATCTCTTCATTAGTTCTAAAATAAAACATATCGACGCACATTTTATATTTTTCTATTTACCTACCACACACATTTTCTCTACACAAAAGTATTTGATTGAAATTTGTGTGTTAACAGCAACTTCACTGGTAAGAAACATTTTTGTAATCAAAAAATATTAACATTCAGCTTTTTTTGCTGAGAAGCTGAAAAGTTTTGATGTTGTTGAAATAAATTTGTTTAGTGATCCCCTTTTTAGTGATTGGAAATTCAGCATCCTTTTAAATTCAACAATGGATAAAGAAAATACCCTTTATATTAACAAAAATGTTGATCAGGATAAAATTTTTAAATAATATGAAGCATTCTTCTATTAAGGAAAAAATATATGTAAATACATCTTCAAATAAAATGAGTATCATAGAAATCGAACTGCTGTATTTTCTTCCTTGGTCCCTGTGGCTTTTAAGGAAATAAACTAACAAAAAAACAAAACATACAACTCAAATGTTGATTTATGGAAATCTTCCCACAGTGCCTTCCCCACGTTACTTCTATTATTGACAAACATTTTGTTCTCATTGCGTACTAACCTGATGGCTGAAAATAGTCCAAGTGTAACTATTTAAAAATAATAGAAAATAATAGAGCTTTTACAATCGAACACATTTTCCTTATTTAAAACTAAATATGAGAAAAAATTTCAGTGAAACAGAATCAAATACCATTTGATAGCTCAAATGCATGCTACATTCCCTAGGGCTTACTGAAAATATAAACAAAGAAAACAAAAATGTAAAACCAATACAGTAGGTAATTAATGCTGTTTAGCAATACCTGAAAAGGTCTTGGATAACAAAAAATGAGATAGTAATGGTGGCTTTATTGTCACATTAAAACATTTTAAAAATGCAATTAATAATTTCCTATTGTTTTCTAACCAACAAAATCATAGAAATCCACAGAATGATACATAAAGATGAAGGAACTAGAATATAAATTAGGTATTTCTACTATCTGGTATAGAAACATTTAAATAAACCTGTACCTGTTTTAGAAAGAAAATAAACTGATTTATTAAATACATAAAAAAACCTAGAGAATGCAGATTATGAGAACATGACACATAAAAGGATCCTAAATTTGTGAAAGTAAAATTTGTCACATAATGTGGCAGTTATCAAATATTATGTATGCAGCTTATATTAATAATATGGCTATCTCCCAGCCAATGTAAATACCTGACACCAATACTGTCCTTCAAGTAGAGTTCAAATTAATAGTTACATGTGATAACCAAGTAAGGAAATTACCAGCTCCTGCTAATACAATTTAGTAAGAACTGAGAATCTCATAATTGGCACTATTTAATGTTTACAGAATATGTTAAGCGCCTATGGTTACCTACCTCCAGAATCCAGGAAATATAGTCACTTATACTCTTATAAGAGAGTTTTACCTCAATTCTTTCATTTCAGAAGTATTTTTAGAATGGGATCTCTCCAAAATGAAATAGGATCAATCTGGTCACACATAATCCTAAAATAAAATGCTATGTAAAATTTTCCTATATCTCAATGTAGGTAAATCTGTGAGATATTTTAGACAGAGACTTTCTTTTTTGGAGGAAGTAGTCTGATAAAGGGGAAAATATCATCAGACAAGATCAAAAATTATCATCATTCCTCCAGAATTCAGTTGAAGTTGGTTTTTTGTAAATGCTTATTGGGAATTTCTAAAGCACTAACTTGGAGAGGCCAAGAGCCTCCATCAATCCCTGCTTGGATAGCCACTCCCGTTACCACTGCTAGGTCAGGGTCTACAGACGTGTTGGGATCCTTTCCAAAGAACTCCCGAATGACTTGGCGGATTCGAGGAATACGAGTAGAGCCCCCAACTAAAACCACCTCATCAATCTCAGTCTTTTCCAGGTGGCCTTCTTTTAATACTTGCTGAATGGGGATGAGTATCTTCTGGAAGAGATCTTCATTAAGGGTATCAAAGAGCTTCCGTGATATTTCTGTTTCAAATAAAACCTGACTTTCTCCACTTTTCTTTTCAATAAGGCCAGGTCCAAACCTACTGTTCACATGGTGGCCATCTGCTGGGGAGAGTCTGTCTTTTGGCAATTCAGGGTCACTACTCTGAGGTTCCTTCCTGTCTTTTTCCTCCACCGTTAGTAATACTGATAACTGAGCAGACTGATGAAGAGTCAGATTTAATTTGACCATTTCCACAGCTTGTCTTAATCTGTGGATTTCCTCTTTCCTAGAGGGAATGAAGCCATACGCTTGATAGATCTGTTTATACAAGTACTGAAGCAATCTTTGATTGAAGTCCTGTCCTCCAAGTTTATTGTTTCCTAAGCAAAAAAAAAATTTATATTGTATTTATGCATATATGTGTGTGTGTGTGTGCGCGCGCACACATATACACATGGGTATGTATGCATAAAATATATATTCTGGGAATAACAAATCCCTTGTTTAATGTATTATTAAGATTTTAGGGAACAGGCATGCTATTTCATGCCAGTAACCCCAGCACTTTGGGAAGCCAAGACAGGAGGATTCCTTGAGCCAGGAGTTCAAGACCAGCTTGGAAACAGAGAGAGACCCCGTCTCTGTAAAAAATTTAAAAAATTAGCCAGGTATGGTACTATGTCCCTATAGTCCCATCTATTCAGGAGGCTGAGGCAGGAAGACCACTTGAGCCCAAGAGTTCGAGGCTGTAGTGAGCTATGATTATGCCACTATACTTCAGCCTGGGTTAAAGAGTGAGACCTTATCTTTAAAAAAAGGAGAAAAAGGATTTTATATAAAGATGGATTAAAAATAACTGGGTTAAAATAATTTTAAACCAAATACATACTATTAAATAAACAGTGCACACATCATGGTTAAAATTTTTAAATGATATAAAAAGAAGTATCTTTTAATGATATGAAATAATTTTGCAGAAAATAGAGATTGAGAACACAGATTGGCCTGTAAATAGCTATTTAAAAACACTAAAAGTCATTCTCAACAGAGGAAAGTGCTTTCTATAATTAAAAAGTAGGCACTTTATCTTTTTATTCTTTCATTCTTTTGCTTGCATGATTAAGAACTGAAAAGCGGAAAAATGATTTCAGGCCAGGCACAGTGCCTCATGCCTATAATCCCAGCAATTTGGGAGGCTGAGATGGGAGGATCACTTGTGGCCAGGAGTTTGAGACCAGCCTGGGCAATGTAGTGAGACCCATCTCTACAAAAAATAGAAATAATTAGCTGGGCATGGTAGCACATGCCTGTAGTCCCAGCTACTCTGGAGGCTGAGGAAGAAGGATCACTTGAGCCCTGTTTGAGGCTGCAGGGAGCTATGATCACGCAACTGCACTCCAGCCTCGGCAACAGAGTCATATTCTGTCTCTAAAAAAAAAAAAAAGATACAGTAAAAGAAAAATTATTTCAAAGGAAAAATATAATATAATAAAAATCCCCAGCATTTAGCTTGGTTTGAAAGCATCTGGATAAGAGAAAGCAAAACGCAGAGGTTAGGAGACACTATAACTTACATCTCAACTTTTCAAACAGGTTTAATTCTTTAACTTAAGACAAAAACCTTTAAAAAAAAAATTTAGAATGCAAAGCCTATCATTTCCTAGGGAACACTAAAATTAGATTTTCTAAAGCCATCTACTTTATAAAACATAATATCAAATGAAATACATTGATCACTGTTCATTTTAAAGCAATTTTTCTTCTCTCTGTTCCCTTCCTTCACCGTCACCATGAAAAGTCCTATCAGCCCAGCGAGCTATAACTGGGAATGTATTTATTTAATTTATGGGATACCTAGTTATTTTTTGAGACTTAACTTTTTGCTGTAAATGTACATAAGTGGTGATATAAAATTACATATACATAAAATTACCAAAATAAAGTCAAGGAATTCTGGAAAAAAAAGGTACTACATATTAAATACGTTAAGGGAAGCACTGCCTGAACCTCTTTAAACTCTCCTTGTATTTTTCTTACCAGACATTGCTCGGGTTAGAAACATTCCTCCTTGTTTATTCAGTAATGACACATCTAGAGTTCCTCCGCCCAAGTCTATCACCAAGACATGGAAGACATCAGCCTTGTGGAGACCATAGGCCATAGCTGCCGCTGTGGGTTCGTTTATTACTCTCAAGATCTTCAATCCTGTAAGATTAGTTGAAGGGAAGAACTCTTGAAAGAATGCTATTAACAAATTCCTTCCCACTCAACCTCATAGTGTGTTTCTGTCTTCTATGACATGAACTCCACTGAGTAATAATAACAGCAGTCACAAACCCAATAGAAATATGAAATAAAAACAATAAATATAGGCTCTTCCAAATAGTATCATTAAAATTATTCTGAAAGATGATTACAATATAAATAAATAAAAGCCCAGGGTCAATGGAATAAGTTACTTTGTTCTTTATTAATTTTTAATTTTCAATCTCAGCCTTTTCTAACATTCATATTCTACTTGAGAATATATGAGCAATAAAACTTTAATCATTGTATACTATAAACTAATGAGATAAGCTTATCCTACGAAGGCAAAATATTGGGTTTCCTGGAACAAAATTCATGCTTTAACCTAACTGCCATACTTGATGAGTGGTCTGGGAAGTAATAAGGCATTATATTATCAGGAGCCATAACATTCAAATTCTAAAGAATGCTTCCAAAGATTGTAACACCCTTCCCTTTAGCTCTGTGACTTTATCATTCACTCTACTCTGGCCAGACTGGCCAACTTCCTATCCTGTTACGCACCAGCAAATTCCCATTTTATGGCTATTGCACTGGCCATTTCCTTTACTTGCAACCCGCTTTCTCCATCTGTCTACATGGCTAACTACCTTAACTTCCTTCGCATATGCTTAAATGTCATTTTCTCAATGACGCCTACCTGACCACCTTATTTGAAACCTACAACCCCCAATCCTCTGACCACCACCAGCAATCCCAATCCCTTATCATGTTCTCTTTTATCATAGCATGTTACTTTCTGAAGTGTCCTGTACCAGTGGTGCTCAAGAAGGAGTGAGTTTACCTTCAGGAGACATCTGGAAATACATGGAGGTATCTTTGATTGTCACCATAACCACTTGGTTATGGAGGGCGCTGCTAGGATCTAGTGAGCAGAGGCTAGGGATGCTCCTAAATATTCTGTAGTGCACAGGACAGTCTCCCACAACAAAGAATTATCCAGCCCAAAATATCAGTAGTACTGAGGGTGAAAAATCTGTATTAAACTTATCTTTTCTGCTTATTCTATGTTTCCCTCCAGTAGAACACAAGGTCCATGAGAATAAAGATTTATTAATTTTATTTACCAAGGCACTCAATATTTGTTGAATGGGGCTAAATGAATTCTCTTCCACCTCCAATTTTTTTTTAAACATTACATTATCTATCTTAATATTAAAGAAAGCTTAGAGGAAAAACACCTCCCTGTTAACATGTGTCCATGTTTTCTCTCAGCCTTTGCCTTGTACCTGACTGGTTCTTGTTACATACACATTTTACATTGTGCTACAGAGTTTGCATAATTATCATTTATAAAACTACATAAAAATCAATCTAATTTAACTACCATATAGTTTATGTGCCTGTAGTTAGGTGGTCTAGATAGTAATAAACCTTACTACAGAAGATTTTCAACCTAACAATTTTTTTTTTAATTCAGGATATTATGGGGGTACAGACATTTTGGTTACGTGAAATGCATTTGCCTCGCCCAAGCCAGGGCTACAAGCCTGTCCTTCCCCCATACACTGTGCCCTGTTTCCATTAGCTGTTCAACCTAACAAAATTTTGAGAAAAACGCAAGTTAGGTAAGGGAGCTGTTACCTGCAAGGTTAGCAGCTTCAATTGTTGAATTTCTCTGTTTTAGATCAAATTCTGCTGGTACAGAAATGACAGCATTAGCAACTGGCATTCCAAGATACTCCTCTGCCATTTCCTTTAACTTCAACAACAGTCGAGAGCCAACATATTCTGGGGAAACGGTGATGGTCTCATTACTTGTCACAGAAAACTCAACCATTCCATTTTTGTTTAAAACCTGTAAATAGGATTTGAAAAAAAAAGTGTAAAAGTTATACATGTATATACATATATACATACTGGGCTTATTCAATAAAAATTTACCTTTACCTTTATAAAATTATATGTATTTGTAATCTATCCAGTAGACTTACCAAGATTAGAATTTATTAAATGTTACACTTTGAAATCTATAAAATGAATCCACGCTACCATTTTCAATAACAGCAGAACAAAATACATCACTAAGCACATAACTAGAACAGAGATGATTCTCAATATACATTTGTTGAATGAATGAATGAAAGAATGAATGACAAAAATAAGAAATAACAGTTGTTCAATTATGTATGTAACTCAGGATCTTTTCTCTTTTTCCAATTTACTTGTTTCTAAAAGTAATAGGTAATTGAAAGCATTTTCTAGTATATATTAACAAGAATAATTTTAGTACCTCGTTATGTTCTTATCCAAGAATCAAATATCATTTACATTCTCATTTCCTTGAAAACATGTAGGACAAGGAACGAAAAATGGATCACTAAAGAAAATTAAAATACTCATAAATTTCTACAAAATCTGATTTCCCCAGAAATCGAAGGAATGAAAATTAATGCAAGATATTGCTTTTCACTAGTCTAACTGGCAAAGACTAAAAAATAATAACCAGTGAAGATATAGGCACAACTTGGCAACATCAATCAAAAGCCTTAAAAAACATGTACACATATGACCTAGCAATTTTACTTCTAGAATTTAAGTTAGGAAGAGTTCAGAGAAATACACAAAAATACGTGTATAAGGATATTCCCTGAACCTCCAACATTGGTGAAAACCAGGAAAAAAGATACAATGATAGAGACTAGTCAATTAAATAATGGAATAGTCATTCCAGGAGATCATTAAAGATATGATGTGAACCTATTAACTAATTGTCCATGGCATATTGTTGAGTTTCAAATAAGTTATAAAATAGCATACCTGGTATGATCTCTTTTATGTATACAAATATGTACACATACACACACAGAATATCTATGTATCTATAGTATATGGGGCTTCATCAACCTTCCTACCACCTTGAAAGAGCTAAACAGACACTCTGAGGATGGGAGAGCAAGAACACAGTAAGACCTTAAGTTCTTGATAGCACTGGGGAGTTCTGAATTAACTCCCAGAGCTGCTGTGAAATTTCTTGTTATGTGAGATAATATAACTTCCATGAAGATTCAGCCAGTTGAGATAGAATGTTTTGTAATGTGAAGCCAAAGCATTAATTTAAACAATACACCAATATTAAGATAAATTTTAGATTAATCACTTACCTTAAATGGGTATCTACCAATTTCAGCCTCCAGCTCCTCTGGGGTAAAAATCTTGCCTATGAATCTCTTGGCATCATATATTGTGTTTTGAGGATCTGAATCTGCCAGCTCTAAGCTTTCATATCCCACATACACATCACTGTCAGTAAAAGACACCATGCTGGGTATGCTGATATGCCCATTTTCATCTGGAATCACCTTTACTTTTCCTGTACCAGGAAAAAACACCCCAACGGAACAATAGGTGGTGCCAAGGTCAATACCAATCACTTTAGGAGTCGGCAACGGTAAATACTGTTGTGCCAAATAGCCAGCCAACAGGAGGGTCAAAACAGCTGATCCTGAAATACAGGCAAATTAAAAGATATATCTTAACAAACTAGTGTGGTATGTTAAATTACTATAGCAAAGTTCCTTTAATACCACTCTTTGAAACAAGACTAAAAACATAAATCTCAAAATGTTTTGTTATAGAATAATATTTCTCTCAGACATCAAGTTTTTCATAATGAAAATAAGTTATACTACAACTAAAAATGAAGGAATGACAAAAACCCCACAAAACTCTGTAACTCTGTTTGTGTAGTTCATTAATGGATGGAAAAAGGAATAAAATGTAAAAATATTTTGATAATTGTGCTGATGCTGACACGAAACACCATTCATCTGGAGTAAAAGCTGGATATAATCCAATTTTATTGATCAATTGATATTTAGAACTTATGGCTTTGTAAATAGCTTAATTATCATTAATAAAAAGAAACTCATTATTACTGTTTACACAACAAAAAATTTGTTATTGTAAGGCTAAAACTCTTCATTTTTGTACTTCACCTCCTTTTTCTTTTCAAAAGGATTAAATGGGTAAATTGTATAAAATAATTTTGAAAATTGTTTAGGTATTACACTGTCACCTCATAACAGAACACAGTTAACTTTTTATGTATTTAAGTATAAACTAAGGACGTCCTTCTTGCCGAGGTAATAATTAGGGGAGAAGAGGCACATGTCTCCTAATGGCAATATATACGCAAGCTCCTTGCAGACAGGTTTTGCTCACTGTCATATCTCCCACGCCAGGAATAGCAGATGCTCAACAAATATTAATTAAAAAAAAAAAACGAATAGGAACAAATGATACACAAATTGTAAACACAGTGAAGAAAGATGCCACTATGGATTTAGAATTTATCTCGTCTTTGGTTTCAGGAAGCTGTGTTGTTATACACCTGTATCCACTCATGTTACATGTGACCCAAAATGTAAATTTGTAGAACTTCGTGTTACTGTTGGCTCATCTTCATCAACACACAACTCAAAGACATGAAACCAAGTGTCTATACCATTTTCCTCTTGCACCTACGGCTAAAATTTCAGAAGTGCTTTATCACCTTCTAGGCAAGGGAAGGGTAATTCCCAGCCTCATATGGTGGGAAGAGCATCAGCATCGGGCTATACATCAAAGAGGCCTCAAGCCCTCCAAATTCAGCATCCCCTAAGTCTACAGCTCCAGATGCTGCTGCTGCTCCTCCCCCTTCCTCCACAAAGGGGTCCTGGAGATGTTCATCCTTGTAGCCTTCCAAAGGCCCCAATTCACCCAGCAATTCAAAACCGAGGTTCTGTACAAAGAACGCATCCCTAAGCCCGACGTCCCACGGATGTACGCAACTGGTCATCGCTGGCCCTACCTTGGCCTAGTTGGGCCTAGAGGCGGCCCCAACCCCACCCGCTCCGAACAGCCAGAAACCGCCTCTAAGTCACCTTTCCGCCTCCCCTTCTGCTGCGCCAACAGGATCCAGGAAGTGAGACAACCATCCCCGCCCATGCGGCCTCCTCAGACCTCCTAGAAGCCAGCGACAGGGACCCCCGGGCACTAACCTAAGATCGTCATCTCTCCGGCCATCACAGTCCCACTGAAAAGGGTTGGGATGACTGTACCAGACGTGAGGCCCCGCCCCCACGCCGCCCGGCATTCCCGCCGCCCACTGGGAAATGTAGTTCGGCTTTCTCGGAGGCAGCGGGAGAAGCTGCTGCTCCGACCAGAGCAAGGACTTCATCTACCACAAGGTCGCGGGGCGGAGAGCCTCCATTCAACCGCTGCCTGTGACGACCGATCCGCCCGCCCACGTACGGACTGCCCAACCAATCAGACTGAGGTGGAAGAAAGCCACGGAGAAGGAATGGCGTTTATAATCAAACATAGCTCGAGGTAAAAATACGGTATTTCTTTAGCCCCGCCCCACCGCTTTCCATTCTGGGAAGTGTAGTTCGGGACCGCTCTCCTCCGCGCGGGAGGGAATGAGAGGGTGAGAACCGTTAGTTATTGTTCTCTTGGTCAAGTCTCTAATCAGGCTCAAGGTTCGAGCCTTTGTTCTTTCGTTCTTCTTCCTTTTAAAGTGTGTTTCTTTGCCTGAGATCTAGATTCAAAATGGAGTTCCTCTGGTGCCCCCCGCCCCAACCTCCCACTCCTCCTCGGTGGACGGGCCTTACCCGCAGTGCGGGAGCTATGGAAGGTCGGGTCCTACTCATAGCACTGGGAACGAACAGCCCTGAAACTCCGAAAAGATCCTCACTCCTCTGTTTTTGTTTTGGGTTAAATGAATTCAAACATTCTGCGGTCAGTGCGATTTATGTAAAGCATCAGGGACACGTTTTCTCTATTGCTAACACTGAAGTGAGCCATTAAATAAAACAAAAACAAAAACAAAACCCTTTCTCTTAATTAAGCCTTAAGTGGCCAGAATTGCCCTTGCTAAGCAAGTCCTATACCATATGGTGGCCATTTCGGATACTTACGAAATGTTTTTCAGGTTCTAGTCTGTGGTAGGATTTTTCTCCTATCTTGGTCACTGCTAGTACTTAATGGCTGCTTCTGAGAGTGGCTTTGTCATTTTTGCTCTTAAAGTTCACAAGACCTAAGATGCTGGAGAACTAAATCTATTTCCTCACCTTAGATAGAAATCAAACAGTGCCTGTTGACAAGAGGTCAGCAAGCTGTGGGAATAAATCGCTACTTTCTAGCTGATTTAAAAATATAGATGGAAATGTTGATTATTGAAACTGAATCATGGCTAATGGGGATTCATTATAATATTCTCTCTACTTTGGTGCACTTTTCAAGTCTTTCATAATGTGAAGCATAAAGGGTTTGTGTCTATAATTGCTATTCAGCAAGATTCTTATGAAGAATGCACAATTCAAGCACTCATTTCTTGAATATTAGGTGTAATGGGCTGGAGTGTTCCGGGCAGAGGGAACAGAATTACCGAGAACATAGAAGCAGAAGATCATCTATCCCACAGACTGGAAACTGCTGGATCATAAAGCATGAGGTAGAAGTCTGAGACATAAGACTAGAGACTTAAACCAAATTAAGAGGATTAGTCATGAGTGGCAGGCACTGATCACTGCCATTCTCCCTGCCAACCACCCCTTTCTCCTTGCTTGTAGGATCCTGATGTGTTCAAGAAGTAGTTACAGATTGCATGGTCTCAGAGTGGAAGGCCTTTAATATAGGGGAAGAACTATAAAATTGATCTAAACAGATTGTTTTCTATTTTTGCCTTAGTAAGTTACCACAAATTTATTTTCTTGAACAATCACAAATGTATTATTTTATAGTTCTGTATATCAGAAATCAGGTACGGTCTGGTAAGACTAAAATCAAGTTGTTGGCAGAGCTGTGTTCTTTCCTGGAGGTCCTAAAGGAGATTTTTTTTTTTTACTGCTAATTAGAGTTGTTGGTAGAATTTATGTCCTTGCAATGGAAGGATTGAGGTCCCCATTTTCTTGCTGGCTATAAACTGAGCGCTGTTCCCAACTTCTGAGGCCACCCACATTCCTTAGCTCAGGGATCCTCCTACTCCCATCTTCAAAGCCGGTAACAGTGGGTCAGGCCCTTCTCAGAGGATGTCTTTTTGCATCTCTCTTTACATTCTTAGAGGCCATGTGATTAAATTAGACCGACCTAGACAATCCAGGGTAATCTCTCTATTTCCATCTCTGTGATCATCTCATATCTGCAAAGTCCCTTTTGCCATGTGAGGTAAGTTTCAGGGATTCTAATGTGAAGTTTGAGAGGCTATTGTTATAACTACCACAGTTTTTTTCTGTGGTCCTCCAAATCCACATATGTCCACATGCAAAATGCATCATCCCCCAAAGTCTCATCCCATCACAGCATCAACTCAAAGTCCAGAAAGCTCATCTACACCTTGTCAGTTTACAAGTCTCAAATTTCATTAACTAAATTGGTTAGTAACTGATCTCACTTATCCCTTCTTGTTTGATTACAGTCAAAGGAACAATGAAATACTTAAATAAGAATGCTGGTGAGACTATTCCGGTTGTTTCTCAGGGTTATAGTAATGTTATAAAAAATGGAAAAGTCAAGGCACTGAGGTTGTGAAATATGGATGAGGGCAGGAACATGAGAAGAAATGTGTATATACTTATTTCTTCATTTTTCTTAGCAGGGAGTTAATATTAATAAATATTATCTGTATGGAGAATTTAAGAAATAGAATCTTAAATAGAGTATTCAAGGTTAAAAGTCAATTTTCTGTAGGACCAAAAAAAATAATAATAAAATTTACTGTTAAATTTTTATTTATTTATTTAATTTTTTGACAGAGTCTTGGCTCTGTCACCTGGGCTACAGTGTTGTGGCATCAGCCTAGCTCACAGCAACGTCAAACTCCTGGGCTCAAGTGATCCTCCTGACTCAGCCTCCTGAGTAGCTGTGACTACAGCAGCACACCACCACACCCGCCTAATTATTCTTTTTAGTAGAGACGGGGTCTCACTCTTGCTCAGGCTGGTGTCAAACTCCTGAGCTCAAGCGATCCTCCTGCCTCGGCCTCCCGGAATGCTAGGATTACAGGCATGAGCCACTGTGCCCGGCCAAAAAAATTTATTTTAAAAAAGGAATAGGTTATAGATAAGAAAAAATGGAGTGCAATAAAAATATGTACATTTTTTCAGTTTTCCATAGAGGAATGCCAAAGCATATCATATAAAGTTAAATTTTAAAAATTCATGGAACAAATATACCAACAAAAGAAGCATTAAAATCAATAGATGACAGATTTAGGTTCAATTTTGATTATCTCCATAAAGGGAATAAACTAAAAAATACCAGATTGTCCTTTAAAAATCTGTTTCTGATTAAAGCAAAACATAAAAATTAAAGGCATATGAACATGTGGATACTTCCTTACATGATTAAGTCCCAAACAAGAAACCAGCAACACATGTAGAATCCTTACCAGTAAAATTGAGAATGACATAATAATGTCCATTTATAATTATTATGTATATAATATGACTCTGGAATTAGCACCTATGACAAGAGAACAAAATACCAGGTATGAATTTGGGAAAAGAATAAAGAGGAAAATTTATTCATTTTCTAATTATATTATTATATACAAAGGGAAAAAAATCACTAAACTAAAAATAACTGAGATGCAGTAAGAATTAAAAAGGGGTTTCTTCAATAATATTGTACAAAAATAATTTTCCTAGATGCAAACAATAACCAATTAGAAAAAGTGTGGCAGGAAAGATTCCATTTACAGTAGCAAACAAAAAATAAAATCTGTAGAAATAAATTTAAAGAAAATAAAAGAAAGCTCAAAACCTCTTCTAAGACTATAGCAATACATTTAAGTAAATTAAAAGAGAAAACATTCTTGGATAAGAAACAATAAATTTATTATAGAAAATTTTAAATTTATACAAAAATAGAATTAATTACCATATTACCATATTACCATCCAGATTTAAAAATTATCAACTAGTGGCTATCATATTTTATTTCTACCCATTCCCCATCTTTTATTACTTTCTAGTAAATAGGAGATATATCATTTTATTCTGATATATTTCAATAAGTATTCCTAAAAGATAATGGTCTTATACATGCACATTAATATTACCAAACTCAAATTTTAAAAATTATTTTTTGCTATTAAGAATCATCAGTGCTCAAATTTCCAGTTGTGTCATAAG
>RJWJ010028564.1:0-21320 GCA_004363605.1 Indri indri | reverse complement strand
AAAAAAAAGAATGAAAAAGAAATCAAGACATTCTCAGATGAAGGAAAACTAAGAGAGTTTGTTTTCAACAGACTTACCCTAAAATAATGGCACAGGGAAATTACTGAAACAGGGGATAATAAAAAAAAAAAAGGAATCTTGGAACATCAGAAAGAAAGAATAAAAATAGAGGTAAAGACTTTTCTTCTCCTCTTGAGTTTTCTAAATTGTGTTTGAAGCAAAATTATAACATTGCTTCATGGTCTTCTCGATGCATGTAGAAAAAACATTTAAGACAATTATCAGTCATATTATAAATAGGGAAGAGTAAAGTAAAAGGACATAAAGGGAGGTAAGGTTTCTACACTTTACTTGAACTGGTAAAATGTTGATATCAGTGCAATGTTTTATATATATAAATTTTATTATATGTCATTATACTAAAAAAATTTATACAAGGAGATACACTCAAAAACACTATAGATAAGTCAAAATGAAATTCTAAAAATGTTCAAGCAACCCACAAGGAGGCGGGGGAAGGAACAAAGGGAAGGAACAAACAATACGATTATGATCGACCATCATGTTAGGCGGAAGGCAGAACTTTCAAAACTTCAAAATGTACCAAGTAATAGTGATTTGCAAATTGTTTGAGGGAGATTCCTCAGGAAATATTTTGTATTAGAGTCTGGATTTTGTACCTTATCCAAAATCTGAGTAAAGAGCACAGAAAAATGAATAGATAGCCACTTATTAAATATAAACATTAAATTTCAAGAGCTCATATCTTAACTTCAACTCCAGCTTTTAGCAAAGTGTGAAAACCCGTGTCGTTGTCACTAGGCTCAAATTCATAGCTTGCAGTGTTACTGATTCTACCTGTCAAATCAGAATTTACTTTGTTACGTATGCACTTTATTTAAAATATACAGAGCTGAAAAATTGTCAGATAGAGTTGTTCCTATTGACACCTGCAAAGCAGGCCACGGTTTAGAGCCCTGTTCCATTGGACTGCCCACGCCTGCAGCCCCCACCGTGGTGCCCCCCTTCACCCTACGGTGTTACTCTCAACTCTCTTGGTTGGAAAACAATTTGATCAACTAATCCTTGAGATAAAATGTTATCCCACTATGGGTTTAGGAATGATTCCTCTAGGCATATTTACATTTTAATAAAAGGCTCTTAAAGCCCAAAAGCTACTAAGATATGAAAGTGTCTGTCTGTACCATGCCCAACAGGACAGGTTGTGGGAAAAATCATCTCAGTTTTGAGGCTTCCCAGGACTTTTACAAATCCTGCTAAAGAGATTGTCATCTGTGCTCTCCAGTGTAAAGCCCATCCCGGCTAATAGAATTTTAAAGAGATAAATGAGAAGCAGGATAATGCAGAGGAAAGAACACCAGTTTCAGAATTGGTAAACTTAGATTTGATTCTGGTCGATCACATAGCCTCTCTGGCCGCAGCTGGCTCATTTGTAAGTGGTGATCTTAACACCCTTCCAGGGCTATGACACCAGGATTAGGTAGGGCTGAAACATATCCTCACAGTGGGGAAAAAAACAAAACAAAACAATAACATCACTCCCTTCAAGAACACATTTTAAGACTTAACATAATCTCCACACATTTTATCTTTTAAACATTTTTCTTGAAACACCTATTTTCTCAAGGGACAGATAAAGTGTTGTTATGATAATGCTATGATTGTTATTTCCCGTTACCTCTTACTGAAATAAGTAGTCAAAAATTCTTAACTCAAATGACAATAGCAGAGAAAGAAAACAATATACTCAAACTAGTGGTCCAGAGGATGGAAACTGAAAAGTTTTAAGGATTCCTGTACCATTTTTATACTTATCAAAAGGGCACAGGGTGGCAACAAGTTAAATTTTAAGTTAAGAGATAGACTGAACAGATCACCCAACTGAATTAAATAATGAAGTAAGATGCCAAGGAAAAATACAATAGTCGAATTCTCACACAAAAACTTACTAATACTATGGCAAGAACCACACATGAGGAAGAATCCCCTAAATATTGCTATTTACAGGATGCTTATGCCACGGACCCTCCATGCTAGAAGTGTGGCGCCCTTTCTCCTCCAATTCCATAAATCAAACTCACCTTTCAGTGCTTGCCACATTGTACTAACCCTAAGAATCACCCGGAAAGTTTGTTAAAATAGATTCCTGGCTTGCCTTGGATCTTCCAGAATTCTAAAAATGGACACAGGGATCTTCAGGTCTCATAAACATCCTTAGTGATTCTTATAATGAGAAAATCTTGGAAACACTGGCTTGATAAAGGAACACCTGCCAGCGTGTTAGCACTCACTAACAGCGTTTTCAAGAGAACAATGAAGTCATCGAAATCTAACGATAATTACCGTTAATGGTTATTGATCTCTTACTGTGTGCTCAGGCACATGATTATCTCTTACAATCTTCATAATGCACCTTTAAGACTGCTTTTATTTTTACTTATATAATTTTAAAACAAGGAAACTGAGCCCTGAGAAGTGCCCCACCACAGTCACACAGCTAATAAGACAGGATGCCAAGGAAAATTGGCAGGTGACAGTATAAGGTGTCTTTCCTACAGCTCTCAGATGACGTTACCCAGTCAGCCCCTGACCAGCTTCAGGTTTAACACAGCTATGGAGCTAAGAGACATGATGGGCTTCGAACTCAAGTGTCTGGGCTGAGTGATTACATATTACACAGCTCTGGCTCTGCATCCAGGACAGCATGTCTTAAGGCTCTTTCTGTGTTTGGGGTCAGGGTTGGAGAGAAAAACTAAGGAGATGAGAGTTTCTAAATGCGCTGAGGGCCAATATCCTGGAAATTCACTCAAAGACAGACGATGCCAACAGACTGCTCCTTTGCTCTGAGATGTGGCACAGACTGCCCACACCTGCCCAGCAGCATGCCTGGGGAAATCAGAGATCTTGGGAGGCAGGCGTTGAGGACAGCTTTCACAGCAGGCACAGCTGCAGAGCACAGTGAAGAAAAGCAAAGCATGAGTAATTTAAGCCCTGTGATAAATCTTTTTTTTTTTTTTTTTTTTACTATAAAGGACATTATTGAGACAACTGACAAAATCTGAATAAGATCTGCAGGTTAAATAATAGTATTGTGTTGATGTTAATGCTCTGATTTTGATAACTGCGTGTTTATGTAAGATAATGTCCCTGTTCTCAGGAAACGACCACTGACTATTTAGGGGTAAAGAGACATTATGTTTGCAACTTAAGTCTCAAATGGTTCAGGAAAAATATGTATCTCTCTCTCTCTCCCAATGCTTCCGACACACACACACACACACACACACACACACACACACACGCACACAGAATGGCAAAGCAAGTGTAGAAAAATGTTACACTTTTCCACTTCAGATTGGGGAATATGGGTGAAGGATAATCGGGAGTTTCTTTAACGTTTCTACAGATTTTATGTAAGTTCAAAATTATTTCAAAGTAAAAGGTTGTGAAATTTTATTGGAAAATTACAGTTAACTATTTTCTAAGAGGCAAATTTAATTTTAAGTACATACCTACAGAAAGGAAAGGAGTCTGGAAGAAGAGGAGGGAAGGGGAAAGGGAGGAGCTGAGCGAAGAAGGGAAGGAGAAAGCAGAAAGCAGAGAAGGAATGAAGGAAGGGAGGGAGCAGCAGAGAGAGAAAGGTCGAAAGAGAAAGCAGCGCGGGATTTGGACAGCCTAGAAAAGGCTACCAATTTAACAATCAACTCTGTCACTTAGTAGCTGGTGTGTGACCTTGGTCACATTCCATGATCACTCTGAGCCGTGGCTTCCTGACCTGTAGGACTGGGATCATAACACCCTCTTGCAGGGTGGTCGTGAACAGGAAAGGAGACATCTTTGACAACCCGCGCCTTGGCGAGGGCAGGTGGTCAGTGCACGGGGGCTGCCAAGGGCAAGGTCTCGCCGCCCAGTCTGCCTCCCCCCGGCTCCTCACCCACACCAGGTAGAGAGGGAAACGCACTCGTGAATGAGGTGCCTGTTTCTGAGAAGGCAAAAGGACGTTAACCTGGACACGCTTAGGAGGCTTCCAGGGTTGCTTCTCTCCCACCATTTTTTTACCTTCAAGAATTTGATCAACCACTTTAAATGCTTCATTGACATTTCCATATTCCAGTTTCCTTTCTGGCTTGAAGAAAGAATTGTGTTGTATAGCTTCCTGGAAAGAGAATGGAAAAGAGAGGCGCCTTGGGAAGGAGGTCCAGCCCCTGGGTGGCAGCCAGGGCCCGGGCTAGGGAATTCCATGAATTTCCAGCATGACCCTCATGAGCTGAGCTAAGAATTGGGCTTAGAGAGACTCCCCAAGGAGCAAAGCAAATGTGCCATGGAGTCCAAAGAAACCAAGTATGCTTAGGAGAAACCTGGCATCTAATCCCAGAATGGCACTAATATTTTCCAGGCAGATTATTCTCTTCACTCCACAACCCATTTTATGCAACCAAGGACACACAGCACAGGGGTTCTGTGTCATGCTCATTTTCTCCATTTACTAGCTGTTTGACTGTGGGCCTATTACTTCACATCTCTTAGCCTCCCCTGCTAAATGGAAGTAACAGTTGTGCATATAGCTCCAATAGGGTGTGGAGAAGATGAAAGGAGACACGTAAAGAGCTTACATGGCATAGAGTAAGCACTCAATAAATGCTAGCTGAAGACATCCAGTGATTGGGACCACGTGGCTCTAGCTGCTCGCCCCACACCCCTCCTTTGGGGGGATGAGCACTTCATTTGCACAGAGCAGGAGAGCACCTGGGACCTGTAGTCCTGGAAGTAAGATCCCAGACAAGCCCTGTCTGGGTGCCACAAATCCACCTATACACGGGCTCCTACTGCTTCCCCTGGGTGCCCAGTGAAGGGGTACAGTGGTACACACAACCAGGGATGTAGCTACAATAATGTAGGTTGGTTTTCTTACCTACCCCAGGGAATTTATCTTGCTGAAATCCATGTGTCCACTGTCAAATGTGATATGCCAGCTCCAGCCAGCATTATCTACATGGCTTATTGTGCATCTATGAAATTCCAGTCTCCTGGCAGTTGGAGATTCTCCTAAGTCTGGTTCCCTCAGGTCTAGACCAGTAGGCATCTAGACCTATCAACCAACATATCTTACAGGGATGTGCTATTGTGATCCTGCCATTTCCTCCATCTGAAAACTGGATTGGCTGGTTCTTACCACCTGCGGGGCCCAGGTTCTTAGATAGAGGGTTTGCTGCTTGTTTCTATGACTGCCTAGCTCTGTGACCTTGGGTAGCCCTGTCTTGTCATCTCCTCATCAGAATGGGAATAATAAGACTTCTGTGAGTATTTAGTGAGTTAAATATGAAACCGACTTAGAACCCTGTCAACCACATAGTGAGCTCTGCGAGGTACTAGCTATGGTCATGCTGTTGTTGCTGATCATGATTATGAAGAGATTCTGGTGGGGAACATATTTTTCTCACCAAGGTCATCAGTCTTATTAAGCCTGATTCAAGAGGTTTGATAGAGTTTCCCCATTCAAACTACTAAAAACTCTAAAAAGTATAAGCCAACTGGGTTAAACCTTGGTAATAGTGATGGATATATTTATTTTTATTCTATTTCGATGGATAACACACTTCTTATTGGAATCAATTATTATGCTTTTCTTATTAATCTAAGACTAAGATACTCCAGGTTGACAAAAAGAAGCCAAGTTTCGTAAATCCTTTTTAAAGTTCAATCTTTTTCAACTTCACTGGCTGCTTGCTCTTTGAGTAACTTGGAGCCAATTTCCTGAATATTTCTTAGTCAGGAAAGTGATAAAAGAACTGTAGTGTGTAGGGAGATGGGCATATTTCCCTGCTACAGCCTTTGATTCAATCCACTCTGATCCAGTTGATGGATCTTGGAGAGCTTAGTCTCTGATCGGTACCTCTTTTCCGAACGCCAAAGGTTGGTACTTGATGCTGGTCTTCTCTGGCAGTGGATTAGGGATCTGCTGGTTGGAGTCGGGGAGGGCAAGGACAGAGTGGTATTAATTTGCTTATGGGGACTTTCATTTGGCTGGAAGGTTGGGGGAGGGAAGGGAGGACATCTAGTCCCTGATACTGGGCAAAGAATTACAAATAAAATTTTTGATGAAGCATTATGTAAATAATTTCTTACTAAGAAGCAATTTTAAGTCTACAGCAAAATTTGGGGGAAGGACTATATAAAGTTAGCAAGAGCAGCAGGCAACATATGAATGAAAAGGATCTGAGAAGGGAATAGAATGTCTGAATTTGAAACTGGCAGGAAAATTTGGGAGGCCTAATCACACTTGGACTGCAACTGAACTTCTATATTTTTGTCTACTTGATACGATTTTATTTTAATTTTAAAACATCAATGAAATTTCCCAGGAACAAACTCCATGTTCCCAGGCACAGAGCAGCGTGGCAGGAAATACCCTCCAGGCCAAGTTCTCCTGGAAAGGCTAATCTTGCCCAAGTCACTTCCTCTTTTGCTGCCCCAGGTCACGCTCATCACCTAGAGAACCATGTCTGCATTATGTGGTGGAGCTAACACCGTTCCGAGAGCTCGTGGAGTCTGCGTGTGCTGAGCCCAATCTACTCCTGCCGCTTTCCCAACTTTCATCCTTTCATCACTCAGGGAATTATAAGCACCAATGGAACGCATGCTGAAGGACACCCTATCACTTCACAGAGAAGTCTTAGCCTTTATAAATTTCCAACTCCTTTCTAAAAATCAAGATAGAAAATGCAATTCTCCAATTTGTTTAAGTTGCCAAAATGCCTGTAGGCATCATATGATCTATCTCTCATACTCATTTAAGATATGCATTAAAAAAAAATCTAAAAATAGTTTCTCAATATTCACTTCACAGAACACCTTGCTGGTCCTCACTTTGTGCCTGCAAGAGCCTGGGCGAAGGTGAACACGGAGTTCCAGGGTGGACCCACTGTCCTGGACGCTGCTGGCTGTCCACCCGGCATTCCCCTCGCCGTCCCCTTTCCAAACAGAGCTCAGATTTCTGCTTAGGTCTCCTCCACTCCACAGCCTGCAGATTTCAGAGAAATCTGACCCCACCCCCAGTAGTAACCAACAGCTCCTCCAGTCATTAGTTCAAAGTTGGACATGTCACCCAAGTGGCTAAATGAGGCCGGGTCCCAGGACTTGTGCTTGGAATGCTGGGGTGACGGTGTTCCTCTCGACCACTGGCTGTGAACGAGGAAGCCCAGGCTGTCCTGGCTGCCATCAGGATAAAGCCAGTCATGTGGCAGCAGAGAGGAGAGGCAGAAAGAAACCAGGTCCTTGAGGAAATGGCTCATGCTGAGATAGTTTGGGGCCAATAAGGTGACTGTGCTTTGGAAGCCACTTTGAGTCGTATTTTCCTGTTACAGTAGCCAAAAGCATTTTAAGTGATATACCACTGATATCTGTTCCTCTGGCCCCGGAATTGGCACCACCATTGAACTCATTACCTCAATTGTTAGGATCAGTGGCTCCAAGTCTTGATAGACAATCTTCACTCGCTCAGCAGCTCGCTTTGCCTGAACCTCTGAATCTGCAATCACGGCACAGACAAGCTGACCCACACAAAATACCTGCAACACAGAAAGACCTTTGTGGTCAGGGAGGACAGGCACCAGATCCTCTCTTTTGTTTATTTTCTTCCTTCCTCCTAGCACAGGGCTAGATACACACAGATGTGGCCCCTTCACGTCTGTTCATGACTATACCCACAGTGACGCTAGGCACTCGGGGAGGTTGGGAGCCTTGTGCTGTATTATTGGCAGCGATGGCTGCAGAGGGGTGGGAGTGATGCTGTCTTGAGGACAGCAGACTCAGGCTCCAGGCCAAGCCAATGGGGCTGCCTGAGGGCCAGCTGGCCTATGAGAGCCTGTCCCATGGGTTGACGTGTGGCTGCCACACCACACCACAATCAGGGCTGTTCTGGCACCCCCTTTCCCAGGGGGCGGGCAGCCAGCATTATTCACCTGCAGGTGGGAGAGCTGGACTAAGCAGTTCACACAGGCACCAGGGCAGAAAGTTCGATGGAGGGCAGGGGGGACTTAAACCTCGAGAAAGGTAAAAGTCTGGACTGGAGGAAGTCACCATTGCTGTTGTGCTCTCTCTCCGACCCTATACTGTGATTCACTATTCCAACTTAATCGCTCATTTTAAAAATCTACTTTAAACTATTATGTCTTTTCCCCGATGAGCATACAGTAGTTTCATCATCAGAAAAAAAATAACATTAAAAACGTTAAACCTAGAACACACAAAAATGTATGTTTGTTGGGTGTGGGTGTGGGGGGCAGTGGGAAGAGAAATGAAACAGGAATGGCAACATGTCGATAATTTTTGAAGCTGGGTGATAGATCTGGGGGGTTCATTGTACTAGTCTTCTTTATTTTTGTGTATGTTTACAATTTCTACAATGACAAGATTTTTTTAAGGCATAAAGTGAATTTTAAACGAATGTTTAAAAAGGAATTAAACCTACATAGGCAATGATTGCCTTTGGTGCTTTTTGACACTGTCTCTGGTGCTGTTCTTTGCTCTCCACAGACGCTTGGTTTTGCCCCTGTGACTGGCACATAGATGAGGCCCCCGAGATGCTGATAATCTACATAAGCACACCTCGGAGAGCAGGTACTACGGTGCAGCTGGGACCAGTTTTACTTCTTTAGTTAACATTTATGCAAAGGTCGTAATTCTCATTGTCCCTGCCAGCGCTACACAGCCCTGTCTTGGGGGAGTTTCAACCTTGAGTTCAAACTCTCGGTCATCAAACTTTCATTTTTATCGACTGTATCCAACAGGGAGAGCCAGAGGCAGGGACTGTTTCAAATTATGAAGCTCTTTTGGGTAAACACTGAACTGAGAAGTCTAAGTTATGCAGACAACCTGCTGACTGCTGTTCTTGCTGCATTTTCTGATAAGTTGAGATACATTAGCCAAAGTTTTAATCACTTGTAACTTTCAAATGGCAACAACATTATCACTATGCCTCTACTCATTTTCCCTGCTACATGGGAGGCAGTGCATGGAACACACAGAGGTATCAGACATGGGTGCTCATTCATGGAATTACACTAGGTAGGGGAAATACATAAGACATAGAAATAAGTTTAATGCAAGGTAGAAAGTGCCTAAAAGGTCCATATTGTTTTCTTCTCTAGACTGTAAGCTGTATGAGGGCAGGGACCACAAGTATCTTGTTCAGCTATGGTGACCAGACATAATAGATGCTCACTTAAAAAAGGCCCTTGAATACATGGCAGTATGAATGAATGTGTCAGAATAAGTTCAGAGAGGGACAGAGAATTTCTGGATTAAAGGATAAGGAAAAACTTCATAGTGGACATACCCCTGGAACTCAGACTTGAACTTTGGACATACTGAGACAGAGGCTATAGCAAGAGATTCTCATGGAAGGGGTTTGCAAATAAAAGTTATCACTAATCTCTCTTCATTTATTCTTTCATACTTGTTAACAGCATACTATATTATTGCTAGAAAATAAAAAACACCAAAGTGTATGTGTGTGTGTGTGTGTATAAAATAATTTTTTTTTTTGGAGACAGGGTCTCACTCTGTCACCCAGGCTGGAGTGTGTGGTCCCATCATAGCTCACTGTAACCTCAAACTCTTCAAACTCCTGGGCTCAAGCGATCCTCCTGCCTCAGACTCCTGAGTAGCTAAGTGCATACCACCACACCCAGCTACTTTTAAAATTTTTTTTAAAGACGGTCTCACTAGCTGTGCAGGCTGGACTTGAACTTCTGACCTCAAGTGATCCTCCTGCCTCAGCCTCCCAAAGCACTGGGATTATAGGCATGAGCCACTGTGCATGGCCTAAAGTATCTATTATATAACTAGTCAACTTCTTTATTTATATGGAAAATGAATGTATTTGAATTCATTCAATATTAGAATATAAAGCTTTATAATAAGCATTCAAAGAATACTGGCATCTTTTATTACATGCCAAATTAGATGCTATTTTTAAGAAAATATGAAGCACCCTTAACCAAGGAAGTTATTTTTCAAACAGAAAGCAAAAACGCAGTACCTTATCTGTCGCCAGCAATTTCTCAGGTTCGGAGTAAAAGAAGAAGGAGTTTACGCCACTAAGGTGTTCCGCGGTCACGATGTCCACCACGCCTGGCAGGCTGAGAGCTTCTGACAGGTCAATAGACCTAGGTGATAAACGTGCAGCAGAGCCCCTTAGAGCAGCCATACCACCCAAGAGCACAGGTAATTGCAGAATAAGATATGAGAGAGGTAAGACATGTCAAACAGCTGCTCCACTAGTTCTCTGCCACACAATTGAGAGAAAATTCCTGGGACAAGGAAGTTATTTTATGAAAGGACAAATTGTAGTGAATCCTGCATTTCAATCCCATTTCATCTCTGGTCTGCATTGCATATTGCCAACAAATGACTTACCCTCTTCATACCATTACTTTTCACAGACGTAACTTAGACAAAAGGGCAATCATTTACACCTATTGGGTAAGAACTTTACCACTTACACAATCTTAGCATGAGCTCTTGAACTAGTCACAAAAGTCAAGAAAAGTTCCAGGTCCACGGCAGGCATGTCATCGCAGTAAATGGCTTCTCCGGTGGCGTGCTTCACACCAGACAGATGCATGATGGGGTGGCCAATTGGGTCTTGAGGAAGCTGCTTTGAGTCTACATTCTGTTTAACAAATAACCAAAGTATACTTTTTATAGTTCTATAGAGAAAGTAGGAATAATCATATTATGAACATCTCCCACAAGAGGGTAACTACATAATTTACACCCAAACCAGAGCACTTTTGATAATGAAAGCACTCAGTATTAATAATAACACCAGGACAATAAACCTATTATAATAATTCAATAGGCAAAGTGGTATGTAGAGTCATGATGTTGTTTTTACTTTCTTTCAATTTTTTTGAATATAGACCCCAAACATCTCTAATGGAAATTCCATTCGTATAAGAAAATGAATTTAAATCATTCTTCCTGATAATATAAATTTATGTCCTCTTGCTAATGCTCATGTATTTCTTTAAATTTTATTATCCAAATTATTTTATGTTTATATACAAGCATGGCACATATAATATTTTACAGAAGAGTATGATGATATCATCACTATGCTTATAAAAAATATTGAGGATCTGACTTCGACCAGAATGTTTTTCTATTTTGAGTGAGGAAGTCTAAGAAATAGACAATCCTGGTAGAGAATAAAGCCGGAGGGACCTGCAATTTGAGTAACAATTCACTAATGTTCCTCTTTCTTAGAGACCCACGGAGTAAAACATCTTGCTACTGGCTCTGCACGTACCTTAAATATGTTTCATTAACCAAAGTGGAGACATAATGTCTACCCTGATATGTCAAATATCAGAACTGTTGGCTTTCCTAGTTGGGTGGACAGAGTGAGAAGAATTGGAGGTATGAAGAAAGAAGGACAGTGGGATAAAAGACACGACAGAAGCCAAGCTCAGAGGTCAGGGTGAAGGCAGTGTCTGAGGAGCTGCCCACTAAGCCTTGGTGGCAACCTCACCCATAGCTCCAGTGTCAGCATGGCATTTGGGGCTGGGCTGAGGCCAGACTCCCAGGGGCTTCCTCTGGAAGACTTGGAGGTGAGGGGCATACATCAGGTCAGCCAGCGTGAGGTCTGGACGCCCCCCCTTCCCGCCCCATCCATTGCCTCCACTGCAGTTCCCAGGCCCACCCTACGCCCTGGATCAGGGAGGGACTCTTCCTTTGAGATGAGCCTCACCATGCCAGCTATACATCACATGGCAGAAGGGACGATAGGACATGTCACCAACAGAACACATTCTGGTTGAAAACCTTTACTGTGAGAAAAAATAAAAGAAGCTGACCTATTTCCAACTTAATGTCATTTAAGGCACCTGAGGGGAAAAAGGCTAAATACTTTTGTATTTGATTACCAGAAGGCACAGTTTGAGAAGGCCTATTCAGTACTTATTGACAATAAGTGAGATATTTGAATCCACCTAAAATGATACATCGCTTCATTCATAGCTGTGGGTTTTCCAGTTTCAAAGTTAGCCCTGGTCCAATGAAAGTGCTCCAAAGGTCTCGCTCTATGCAATCAAAGAAAAGCCATCTGGAATTTGCTTGATCAACGAGCACATTTTCTTTTTGTGAAAATGTTTTGCTTTCTTTTCCTTTCTGAACACTTGGATATAACTCAAAAAATCCCATGCATGGAGGAGAGCCATGGTTATAATGGGGAGCTTTACTCAAGGTAGATATGAAATACACAATTCTCCAATGCCCTCCACTGCTCAAGAAATGCGAGAAGTGTGGACCTCATTCACTACCAACCTACTTGAAGGCCTCAAGAAAATAACCCTCTGGCTGGAGAAAGAGGTTTCCTCTTTCCTCCACCTCTGGATTCTCCAAGCAGGTGGCAGGCCTGGAATATCAAGACGGAAGGGCAAAATGGCATGTATAACTTGAGAACATGTTCAGCATTATTACTGATGATTTAGAAAATGAAAAAGAAAAGCCTGTTGTTTTCATAATATGAAGGACAAAAAATAAAATGTCAACTAAATTTTGACTGACAACTATGGGTAGAAAGTAGAATAATTTCTACAATTAACTTGGTATAAGATGTGTGGAGGATGTACTTACTCCTATTTCATATAGAATTTACTATTTTATAGTAAAATAGATACTAACTTATAAGCATCTACTGTTTCAATATCCATATTTGTTTTACTTAAATGTAAACTTCAGTTTTGTAGTTGCTACAATACATTGCACAATAAAAAGTGTGTTGACTAAGTTTTTTTTGTTTTGTTTTCCTTTTTGGTTGTTACTGAGTCATCTTGACTTTAGCTAGAAAGTAGATTATCAAGAAAAATAATTTAGAACTTAGCCCAAGCACTGTGAAATAAAGGCAGATATTGGGCCACAAATGTAGGGAAATGGGGAAAATGAGAGAAATGTTTACTCCTTAGGGTTCAGGCGTGAGCAGGGATTTGAGGCAGCCTCACACCTGAGCTCCATCAACATGGCTCACCGCCCTGTCCTCATGGCTATGTGTTCCCTGCAGTTCTCTTCCCCCTCTTGTTTGAGAAACTGAAGTGGTGATGAAAAGGAAAAACAACGTTGAGGGTTCTACCAGGTATGGTTTTTCATGTGTTGCAGAGGGTAGGAATTGACTTCCTCTGTAAAGTATCCCCAAAAGTGCTGAGCTATGATACTGTTTGGACTCTCAAGCTGAATCATGTTTCAGTGAAAATCACATCTTTTTATTATAAAATCCTAGGAGGTTTTTTTCATCCCGAAAAGCAAAATTCCAGGTAATTCCTAAGCTCAGACACTAAGGAAACACATTCATAGGTATCTGTAAAGGCTCCGGGAGTTGACTGTGATATAACCCTTTCTGCTGTAATCAATCACATTTTGAAAAGTCTTTTAAATCCTTGCTGTGTGAGGTCTGCCAAAAGATTGAGGAAAAATTCCAAAACATATCTTTGTCCTGTAATCAAATATGAAATTGGTTATTTTAGCTGAAGATATAATGACTCTTTTTTTTTTTACAAAGAGACTGTAGTTGATCACTTGCTTCTGCTCGCATGTAGCTAAAAGACACTATGGAAGAAGGAAGAAAGAATGTTGTCTCCTCAAACTGGTGGTTTCTTGAAGCTGTATCAAAATGCTTTCAAAACAAATGAACTGATTTAGGGGGAAAATGCTTACGGTGAGTGCTAATGTTACTCTAGCAATGTGGATATTTGTATGTATATGTGAAAAACCATAGGCAAACAAAAACAAAGCTCCTCTGTATGGGAGATACACTACATACAAAACTTTTTCTTGCAATCAATAATAAACTCTTGTTCAAGATCATCTACTATGTGAAGATTTTCAGTTTTCTTTGGATGATCTGAGTGTCTGTTAATTTGTTGTTGCTGTTGCTTTCTGAAGTTTATACCATTGTCAAGGCGGTGTTAGGTTGTATATAAGCTGAAGGTTTCAGTTGCCACATTTTACAGAACACCAGGGAAGATGCAACTGTTTTTAATTTTCAAAATGATCACTTTCAGTGGAGTTGTGTGTATCTGAATTTTTAAACATATTGAACCTAAAACCCCGAGGGGTGTACATCAACTTCAGTGTTCATTACAACATACTGTAAAGTTTTGTAACTAAAGCCAACAATAGATTCAGTGAACTAATGATTTTAAAAGCCTCTTCATGTTGTTGACTTAATAACACCCTTGAGGTCAAGTTTCTTGATAATAATTTCAATAAAAACAACCAAATCTTATCCAGTTTACCAATAGGATGACTTTGGGCAATATTTTTATGATCTTGTGGCAGAAAATTCCATTTGATAGTTAAGAGGAATTCTGTCCTTTCTAATAGTCAGCTTTCATTATGAGAGCTTACAAACAGCCCTTAGAACTTCTGTTTGATTCACAGAAAAACCACATGGAGAACAGGGGTTGGGAGAATGTGGGGATATTATCTCCACACTCAAACAACACAAATTGGCGGCTCTTTCAAAAAGCATTAGTGCATTTTTATCAACCTCCAGGGGCTGTGTCTTCTGCCCCTTTAGAAATGAAATCAAAGCAGCCCATGGCCCTGCCACAGAACCCGGTTTTGGCTGTGCTCTGACCTCTGCGGTGCCAAGGGCAGAAAGCAAGTGCTGAGTTGGGCAGCTTGTGCACGTTGGTGGTGTGGCCTTCAAGACCCAAATCGGCATTTTTCTTTAAAATTACCACAGCTAGATTTGTGTTTAGTTACAGTTCTTCATTGATTTTGAAATTTTAATTAACACTAAAGGAAGCTGTGAGTTCGTGAAAGGGAGGTTGGGTTTATAAAGTTTGAGAATCACCGAGAGACAGGGAGAATGTCCAGGCAAAGGCTCTATAGCCTGGACATTCTTTTAAAAATTTCTTTTAAAAATGCCACTAACCTGGTACTTTTTTGTGCTCCAGTGATGTCTGGAACGAAGATCTTCTAAAGCACTCTCATATTTGTCTGCAAGGCTAGGATAGTGAACTGGGTCCTGAAAAAATAGAACCATGGCAGATATTTAAAATGGTTTAAAATGTGCCAAAATGGTCTCAGAAGGGAGGCTAGCATGATTCCTAGCAAGCCCCTCTACTCTGAAGTCCAACACGTACTTCACAGTACTCACCCTATTCAGCACCTCAGAAGTGCAAGCAGCTCCCTGACTCAAGAACGTACCCTGAATGGTATGTGCACACGCCCACACACTATGAATGGCCGAGTGAACACAGTAGATGACCGACTTTCACTACCTGTTTCCTATGATTCCCTCACATGCTTTCCTAAACGATTGTGTTGTACAAACCAAAGCAACAGGAAGATAGGAGCTAAGTAAGTAAAACGGAAAGGAAGAGAACACTTAAGCTGGCAGAAAGTCAGAGCCAAAGCACAGCACTGCTGACGGGCATCGCACTCCGCCCTCTACCGACCAGCTGTCTGGGGAGGGACAAGAACGCAGAGCCTGCAGCCCGGCCAGCACCCGCAGGAAGAGGCCTTCCAACCTCCAGGGAAAACACTCCTTAGGACTGAGGGAATGGGGCATTCGGGTCTTGGTACTTTAAACAATACACCTGATGGTTATTTTTTATAATTTAAATAATTTTATTAGAAAATAAAACCAGCGAGGGCTATTATTTTTAAAGAGAGGAAATTGAATGGAATATATGAGACTATAAAGTGAAAGTTTTAAATTGCATCACTTGATTCAGCAAGAAGTTGTCTTTTGCACTACAATTGGCTTTATTTTCTCGTTTTTGGTTACTTGATGATAATATGTCACTTACATATGATTTCAAGCTTCCATTCTCAAAATGTTGACACAACTCTTCTTTCTGGTTGTCAGTTGTTCCCACCTACAATGAGAAGACACCCTCAAAGGCAATGATAAGAGAGGACTTTGTGTCTCTTTAAAGTGATCATACTGATGTCTATACCACATGAAGCGTGTTCTTGGCTTCTAGTCTAGCTTGGTCGGCTGGCTGGAGCACGGGCTTAAAAAGGCCAGTAAGGTTCAAGTTCCCTTTGGGTCTAGTAAATTCATTCAGAGAATGAATTTCAGTTGTATCCTCCCTAGCCAACAATCTTGCAGCTCCGATTGTTTGTCATTCGGGAGACCAGACAAAAGAATGCCTGGGTTATTACCACTGTTACCCTGACTGCGACTGAGCAGTTCCTCTGAAGCACTGGGAACCATACGAAGCCCTTTTCCTGCAGTGACACATTTCAAAACAGTCTTGTGCAGTAGCTGCCATCAGCATCTTACGGGTGAGAGAAATGAAGCCTAACCCAGAGAAGAAAGCCAAACACATGAAGCAAAACCTCAACATGAAGGTAAAACCTCAAGAGGAAGAAATGCCTTACTGAGGGAAAATACACTCAAATTATCAGCAAAGTTTCTGAACATTATTTAGAAAAATAGGCCAGAAACAAACAACTGAATGGTGTTAAACAAAATCCTGTGCAACTCTCCGCTCTACTTAGAATTCTTCCCCAAACTCACGCCCACCTGCAGACAGGCTGAGGAAGGCCCCCAGCAAGTCCAGGTGTTTCTAATTTGGGTTGTCTTTTGTACTCTACAGCTATTCAGCAGGAGGTTGTTGCCTTTGCTTTGGGTGTCACCATAGCCCCAGTACTGGGGTGTTACTGCATCAGCGGTCCCCAACCTTTTTGGCACCGGGGACTGGCTTCATGGAAGACAACTTTTCCACGGATGGAGGTGTGGGGTGGGGTGGAGCTCTGCAGCCCGGTCCCCAGCAGGCCACAGACTGGCGCCGGTCTGTGGCCTGGGGGTTGGGAACTGCAGTACTACATGACCAGTTCCACTTACCATCCTCTTCAAAATCTGTGACACCTCCAGGTAGAACTTGAAGAGGAAGCTGACGATAAGAGTCCTCTTGAACTCGACCTTCCCACCTGGAGCTGAGCCCGGAAGGCAGACTTCGTCCAGAACCAGCCTGCAAGCTGTATCCAGCATCTCCTCATTCCAGGGCCTGCAGAGTCAAAAGAGGAGACTCCTGGCCTGACAGGACTCATGCCTCGCAGGTTCAGCTCATGTGTAAGACAAATTGCTACAGTTTAATACTGGAAATAACAGTGCAACTCCGGACTCAGGCAACCCAAGTTCAAATCTGCCCACCACTCTCCGGGTGTCTGGCCCGGGTCTCACACGTCCTCGTCTGTAAAAGGGAAATAACAGCAGAACCCACCTCCCGGAGCCATCTTGAGAAATAAGTGACATCCCGTGTAAAGCCCTTAGCCCAGGAGTTACTGATCCCATATGACTAGGACATTGACTGCATGACAGGTTCTGCTTTAAGTACCTTGTGTTGCTACCTATTCACTCATTTCATCCTCTCAACTGCCCTATGGGTAGGTACGATCATTCGTCTCTCACAGATAAGGAACCCGAGGTACCGTGAGCTTAAGTAAGCTGGCAGAGATCAGGGAGTTAACAGTTTGAACTGAGATTTGGACCAGACAGCCTGGATCACTCAAGTCCTAAAGCTCATGCTTTGAACCACTGTTCTCTGTCACTTGTCTGGAAATGGCAGCTGATACTGACTAAATGCTCAAGAGATATTAGCTATTAGTATTATCTACAGAAATAGGAAGTCCAGTAAGCAAATGCATTTAGCAAATTATCATAGAACAAACTCACATAATTTATTTTTTATCATGATAAATTATTCTCCCACAATAAAGAATGCAAATTTGTACTACTGGGAGATGGGCTCTCTCTCTCATACACACACACGTACACACACAGACTGTGATGCTTACTTCAGAATTCGATAATATCAAGACACATAGAAATAATCATAAAAATCTTACTGGCATTCTATGCAGTTAAATACAAAAGTACTAAGCATTTTTCTTCTTATCGTTACATCTCACCACAAAAGGTCTACTCCGTTAACTGGAGTCTAAGGACACGATGCCTTACCTTCCGATGAGCTTCTGGCAGGAATTCTTGGCACAAATGGTGGTTGCACCGACGCCTCCGTATAAAATGGATAACTCTCTAATGATGCCATCCCCTTCTCCAAAGAAGACTCTCATTCCCGAATTGACTATCGCTAGCGCATTCTGTTGCCGCTGGGCTTGTCGGAAGGCTGACACAAATTCCCACTGAAAGAAAAAGCGACAACTGTGCACTAGGCAGTTTGTGTATGTTACCTCATTTGATCCTTGTCTCCTCCTCTGTTATAAGCTGAATTGCATCCCCCCAAAATTCACATGTTGAAGTCCTTACCTCCAGTATTTCAGAATGTGACTATATTTGGACATAGGGTTGTTACGGAGCTAAAGTTAAAATGAGGTCATGAGGGTGGCCCTGATCCAAAATTGTTGATGCCCTTACAAGAAGAGGAAATGTGGACACAGACACATACAGAGGGAAGACCATTTGAAGACAAGGAGAAGATGGCCATAACAAGCCAGCATCAGAAGCCTCAGAAGAAACCAAGCCTGCTGATACCCTCACATTAGCCCTCTAGCCTCCAGAACTTCAGGAAAGCCAGTTACTCTGTGTGGTTCTTTGTTATGGCAGCCCTGGCAAATGCATACATCCTCTGAGGCAGGCTTGCTTATTCCCATCTTACAGATGAGGAATCTAAAGGTCAGAGTGATGCAGTAAGTAGTGCAGGTCTTGAAAGCAGGACTCAAACCTGAGTCTATTGGATACCAAAGCTCTTGTTTCCACTAAGTCCTATAGCAAATGTATTTCGTTAGCCTCTTTCAAACCCCAAGATATAGGTAGAGATATATTCTTCATGTCTTATTTAGAAAGGTCTCCTGATTCTAGGAATGAGAGGGGTGTGCATAACACAAGTAGAGGTAACTATTCACAAGTCCTCTTAAAATAATGACCTCATACTATCTCCTGAAGTTGAGCTTTTATCTCTTCTGTAAACACTCAACACTTTTTCTTAACCCACCA
Source organism: Indri indri (assembly GCA_004363605.1). Classification (NCBI taxonomy): domain Eukaryota; kingdom Metazoa; phylum Chordata; class Mammalia; order Primates; family Indriidae; genus Indri; species Indri indri. The sequence continues at coordinate 2,323 of RJWJ010028564.1, read as the reverse complement.
TGTGCTGGAATAAACAAGCAAGGCTCATGGGTAAAACCTGGAAATTGATAGTATGACATTCTCACCTTCCTCGAGTAGGGGATGTTCACTGAGATCAAGATTTCTTGAGGCTTAAGATCTGCATCAGGGCACTTGCTGAGAAACTGCTCATTTAAAGGAATCTGTCGTTCTCCTTCTGTGGAAAGAAATGACACTTTCCCTGGAATCTGTGGTCTATTAAACAAACTTCTAAAACATGGGAAATAATTCTACCAAGTACCTGAAGAAATTGGTTGTTTAGGGAAAGAAATGCTTTTCCTATGCTTATCAAATCTTTACCATTGCAACTTGCAATGTTTCTTCCAGTCTAGACTTTATTTATTTATTTATTTTGTCTTCCTTGGTTGCTTGTAGATAAAAATATCAAACAGAGTAGCCCAGAGTTTTAGGTAGAACAGGAACTTAGCAATTCTCTTCCTGAACAGGACAATTCACTTAGAGCTTTACAAGTAGGGAGTAGATAGTAACATCTCTTTTGATACTTTGATCAAGTCAGTCAACAAATATTTACTGTTTATAACTAAGAACCCTACTAGGTATAGTAGTGAATAAATAAATTGCCTTTCATGAATTTGTATAATAGTGAGGTACTGATTTGTTTACACCTTTTCCTAGCACCTAAAGAACTTCAGTTCTTTAATCAATATATTGGGAGAAGCAACAGTTTAGAGCTATAACAAAATATGGTTTGGGGATGAAAGCTAAGAAGCTTTTGGGTTTTCTTTCTTTCTTTCTTTCTTTTTTTTACAAACTCTTGTGTTGGGGACTGACTTTCAATAGATTGCAGCAAGGGAGCTGCTCTACGGGAAACCCCATACTAAAAAGCTTTTGATGTCTATATTAACATTACAAAACCTGTTTCTTATGGTAAGACTTTTTAAAGGGATGTTACATATGAAAATTCTGAATGCAAATCTTCCTTCTTAAGATAATTTTGTGGTTTAGATAATATAGGAGTAGGTATTTAACAATGCAGGTAATAGAAAGCTAGATGTGTGTTTTTAAACTAAAAAAACACATATATGGAGGGTCAGTTAGAACTCCCTAATAATTGTTGAACAAGTGGGAAAAAGAGACATAAATTTAATATTCTGGACTTAGTTCCAAAAACAAAAATCAAGTAAATAAATACAGAATGAGGCCAAACCATTGTTCATCTAAAAAAGACCTATAGGCTTCCACCAATGACAAATTAAGTATGAGCCCAAAGCCTGATGTGGGCACCACAACACTCTTGTACCAACTGGAGAATGTCTTCAACAAAGGAGCCTGATAGTTCTCAATAGCTTATGGCTCCCTCCAATAATCAAATCATGTCTGGACATTAACCAATACAAGCATGTTCAATGTATGGTGACCAGTATGAGAAAATATCTAGCACAAAGTCTGAAAAAGAAACAGATGAGGAGATCAGGAGTGTGTGGTATTAAGATCAGACTGACCAACTTTCCAGCATCCAGAAAGGCAGGGAGAATTATTGATATTATAGGGAATAGTTAATTTCAAAACGTGCCTACCCAGAGAGAAAAAGGGATAGGAGGAACAGATCCCCAAGTAGGAGCTGTCACTTACCTTTCGATAGCAAGTTGAGGGTGCAGTTACCCACAGCCAGGAGAGGATTTAGATCTGAATCCAGGTGTCTGCTCATAACATGTCCCCCTAAAGACTTTTTTAAAATAAGGAATTATTTTCATATCAGTTGTGTAATTATAAAAACACAGTGCTAAAGTAAGGATTAACAAGGCTTTGGAGAACAATTCTTTTCGTCTGTTCCAAAAAGAATGAAAATGCCATGATTCATCAGTGACAGTCACCCAAGGGACTCACACCAGAGTTTGCTGTCATCAAATACATACAGCCATGTTCCTGATCTGAGACCCAGCCAGAGTTCCTAAATGCTTCAAGAGAGCACGGTATATCTGTGTCTTCTCCTCTGGAAGCTTCTGGACCACATCAGCCAGAATGTTCTTCACCTGGGCCAGGCTGAGGCCAGCACCCAGAGTCAGCTCTGAAATGAAGTCATTTGTAATTAATGCAATGTGATCAATGCTGATCTGAAAATGTCCATTAGACCAAAGCTACAGACATGAAATCTTTATACTGGATACATGCTTCCCTGTTTATTGGTGGAGGTGGTAGTGGTGGTAGTGATGGAGGTGGTGGTGATGGTGTTGATGGGGTGGTGGTGATGGAGGTGGTAGTGGTGGTGGATGCAGTAGTCGTGGAGGTGGTGGTGGTAGAGATGGTGATGGTGGTGGAGATGGTGGTGGTGGTAGAGATGGTG
>RJWJ010028563.1:0-21321 GCA_004363605.1 Indri indri | reverse complement strand
GCAGGGAAACTCAAGCTGCTCTATGGAGAGACCCACATGTGGAGGAACTGAGTGAGCCAACAGCCATGTGAGTGAGCCATCTGGGAAGGGATCCTGCAGTCCCAGCCAAACCTTCAGATGACTGTAGCCTTGATTGACATTGGGATTGAGCCTCACAAGAGACTCCCAGCAAGTCGCCGCAACTACCCACAAACACCCAGCTAAGCTATTCTTGAATTGATGACCCATAGAAACTAGATAATAAATGTTTGTTGTTTTAAGCTGTTAGGTTTTAGGTAATTTGTAATGCAGTAATAGATGACTAACTCTTCTTCCTTCAAAATTCAGCTCAGGCCTCACCTCCCTGAGGAAGCCTTCACTGCTCTGTGCTGGGTTCGGTGCCTCCAGCTCTAGCAGTCTCCCATATAGCAGTCTCCATTCCAGACTCTCACGCTATGAGCTTCTGAGGGCAGGGGCCATTTCTGATTCACTATTGCCCTTCTGCACCCTGTGCAGGGCTGTAGGTGAGAAGGTAGAGGGAAGAGGATGGGTCACGTCTGATGACTTGAACTGAACAAGGGTGGGGCTGGGAGGAGTGGGGCAAGCTGCTTCCTATGGCAGGCTGTATTTTCCAAAGATGGTTGCAACCATATATCCCATCCCACATCCTCTTCTGCAATGTGACCTTGCCATCCCACCCATCAAAAGAGGGGGTGTATGTTCCCTCCCCTTGAATTCTGGGTGGGCTAGTCCTGCCTCAATCAATACAGTACAGTGGAAGTGACATTAGGTGACTTGAGGCTAAGTTATAAAAGGTGATCCAGCTTCCGTCCTGTTGGCAGGAACATTTGCTTTTGGAGTCTAAAGTTGCCATGTAAGATGTCCAACTACCCTGAGCCTGTCAAGCCATGAGGAAGCCCAGGCCACATGGAGAAGCTATGTGTGGGTACTTTGGCTCCAGCCCCGGCTGAGGTCCCAGCAGATGACCAGCATCCACCACCAGACATATGAGTGAAGGTGCCTTAGGATGACCCCATCTCACAGCCACCAAGTATTCCCAGCTGAGGCCCAAGATATCCTGGAGATAGATATCAGAAGCCATCACCTCTGTGCCCTCTCTGAATTCCTGACCCACAGATTCCAGGAGCATAATGAAGTGGTGGCTTTAAACTGCTAGGATTTTAGGTAGTTTGTCACACCCCGCCTCTGCTCCCTTTGGCAACCTGTCTTCTCCACCAGGAGGCTCAGCCTAGTCCTTCACACAGGAACAGGAGAGGGAGGCTGGGTTCAGGTGGGGTGGGACAACAGGGAACATGCCTGTGCACTTTCTCAAGATTGTCACTTTTCAGATCCTGAGATTCATGGAGAAGGTAGTGCTTACTCCCCCCGGGTGGCAGGCCCAGGCCCTGCTTCTTTCATCTTGCTTGGAGGCTCAACATGGCAGTGCTAGGCCATCCCCTGTCTAGCTCCTCTTGTGCTCTTTGGAGGCTGGGGCTGGAGGGGTCACTCTCCTCCCATCTCCAAAAATAGAGCAAGAGGAGAAAGGCAGCAGCATTCAGCTGAAGGATCTGAGGACTGAAAGCAGAGTAGCAGAGGATGGCAGCAGGGTCCCGTCTGCTCCCTAGATGCTGGGGGTATGGGCCAGGCGGCTGCTCCGGGACCTGGTGGCCAGAACCCTGAGTGGACTCCTCCGGCAGGCAGGCTCCCCAGCAGGCGGCTTACCTCGAGGGCAGCTGGGCCAGCTGTTCCAGTTCCTGCTCCATATGCTCCTGCAACTCGCTGGGCCTCAGCAGAACCTGGCAAATGGGGCAAATCGGGGCCTGGCTGTCAAACAACGCTGCTGCCTTCTTCTTACCTGGTGAGGGAAGAAGAGACAGACACGTGAGCTGGGCTAGTCCGTGGAGGAAACACAGTGTTCCAGTCCTCCAACCCAAGCCTGCTGCTGCCTCCTGGGGCTTCTCTAGAGGAGGGGTGACCCTAGGGTCTCAGAGCCTACAAGCATCACTCCTTTTTGCAGCTCCAGAGGCCATGACCATGAATGGTGCCCCCTTAGCCAGTTGCCCCACTCAGAAATCTGGGTCACAATCAATGCTCTGTGCAATCAAACTCCATCCTTCTGTGTCACACGTGTTCAACCATCCCACCCCAGAATATCCAGTGCCCCTCTGTCTCTCCCCCTTCCTCATTGCTTTCACATTCCCCAGATCTAGAGAAGGATGAAAAGAAAGGAAGAAAGGGGACTCATTCTTGCACTCATTCTCCGGTGTCTACTCTGACGCCACAGTAGACCAGTGCAGAGCAGTGGGGACAGAGTATGGCATCAGATCTAGTCCCCATCCTTGAGACCCTCACAGTCCGAAAGACTTGGAAAGACCGAGAAGGACCAGGTGACGTCTAGAGTAGCATCCTCTTCCAGTTTCTCGCTTCTCCCCAAAGCTGCATGCTCAGCCTCTGTGCTTCTCATTCCGCACACTGGATGCCCTTGTTCACCTGCCCTGACTGCAGAAAGGGCTTTAGCTTAGCCCAGATCTTCCTCCCTTCATCTTCCCCCTGGGGCCTGCAGAGGGTCAGAATCAGCTTTCAGAGAAATAAAGGCCATGCCTGCGATGACCGAGATGGTTGCCTGAGTAGGGCTGCCGGATGAAATACAGGATGCCCACTTAACATGAATTTCAGATAAACAATGAATACGTTTTTTAGTATAAGCATGTGTCAAATATTTCATGGGACATACTTATACTAAAAAGTATTCATTTTTCTTAAAATTGAAATTTATCTGGATGTCCTGTACTTTCACATGCTAAATCTAGCAGCCCTGCAGGTGAGGGAGCTCCCAGTTCAGGCCGAGCACAGGAACCTGCCTCCACTGACATGATCATCCCTCAAGACTGAGGATGATTATGGCTCCCTGGATGCCCAGATGGAGGCATCTGAGGGCTCAAAGGAAGTTGCAGTTCATTCTGGGTGTGTGTTTTGAGGAGTGGCAAAAAGACAAGGCTTAACCAAAGAAGTGAAACTTAAGCTGTACCTTAGAAGTATACCAGGCAGAGAACGGAGCAAATGAATGAGTCAATGAATAAGTTGTGAGTTCTTTGTGGGCAGGGACCGTTTCTTATTCATCTTTATATTTATAGACAATTTATTGCAGGCCTGGGGCACAGACTAGATGCTCAATGATGAGGCAAAAGGGAGGAAAGGAGGAAGGGAAAGAAGAAAGGTTAGGAAGGACATGTAGATTGTGCTAGAAGCCAGATAACCTTTGTGGGGCTGGGGTGCCAGCTGTGGCTTTGTGTGGGCCAGGGTGGGGTGGGTATGGCCAGTCCGTGTGGCTAGGTCTCTGAGGAGGGGAAGAAGCCCTGCTGATCGTGTTCCTTGGTGGCTGTGGCTCAGGCGCTCAGGGAACAACTGGACAGCGGCTCTGAGTGAAAGAAGTGGGTGTGGCCCTGGTCTGGGAGGTGGGAGATGAAGACTCTAGTCTCAGCTCTGCCCCAACTCACTTAGCCAGAGAATCTCAGAGGTGAATGAGACCCGAGACATTCTCCAGGCCATTATCTTTATTTTACAGATAGGGAAATTGAGGCCCAGAACTGGACACAGACCCTTGTACTTGGCTTTTGTTTTTTTGAGACAGAGTCTCGCTCTGTTGCATGGGCTAGAGTACTGTGGCATCAGCCTAGCTCACAGCAACTTCAAATTCCTGGGTTCAAGCAATCCTCCTTCCTCAGCCTCCCGAGTAGCTGGGACTACAGGCACATGCCATGATGCCTGGCTAATTTTTCTGTTTTTAGTAGAGACGGGGTCTCGCTCTTGCTCAGGCTGGTCTCAAACTCGTGAGCTCAAGTGATCCTCCCGCCTTGGCCTCCCAGAGTGCTAGGACTACAGGCGTGAGCCACCGTGCCCAGCCTGTACTTGGCCTTTGATCTTATGGCTTCATTTATTTATGCACTCAGCAAACATTTATTTAACAATTCTTCTATGCCAGGTATTATTCTAGGAGAAACTGGAGCTGAGAGATAAATAAAATACATTCTTGTCCTCAAGGAAGCCACACATTAGTAGGAAAGCCAAAAAGGAAAGCCAGTGACCCCAGGCAGTGGAGGTGAGAGCTGCAGGGGAGGCACGGACAGGTACCGTGGGAGGGCAGGAAGGGGCAGAGGATGGCTGGGAGGATCCATGGGGGAGGCATTGCTCAACGGGAGGCGTGAAGGGTGAGTAAGGGGCAGACCACTGAGGCAGGGCCTGGGGTGTACATGGTAAGACAGGGGATGGAGAGAGAGGAGGATCCAGGATGTGGGGTCTGGGCTGAGGTGGAAATATCAGGGGTTCGGTCCCCTTCAGCCTAGGACACCAAGTCTGGCTCTTAGGCTTTCTGGAGTCCAGTCTGGAGACCGGGCATCAGCATTCCCAGACACCTGTTCTCAGTTCACTGCTTTGCTGCCATGGGGATATTCTACTTTTCTGAGCGTGGCCTCTGTTTCCCTCCTGGGACACTGGGCCCTCTTCCTGGCTCCTGCTTCAGGAATAGCACTGACAGGGATCAGCAGAGGGACCCTGCAGCCTATGTCCTCCATCCCACCCCCATTTTCTCAGGGGTTAGAGTGGCAGGTGTCAGCATGGCCATGGGCCCCCTGTGTCCCCTCCCCCGCTGTGTTCCCTATAATTTTATATTGAGACCTGTGGTCATGACGTGGGTTTTACTGCACTAACGACATGGCCTGCCCAGGTTTAATGACAAAATCCATACTCTGGCCCTGGGCCTGCTCCTCGTTTGCATAATTCCCAGAATACAGCTCCCTGAAGCTTTTGACCTAGGCCATTACAGTGGCCATAAAATGGGCCATAAAACCGCTGGGGATGGCCAAGAGGAGGGGTCTGTGGTCTTGCTGGGGTGGAAACGAAGTCTTCAACCCCCTACTCTTCCCAGGCTTGGGAGGAGGCATCCTCTGGCTCTTCCCTTCCATGGTTCCCAGAATTGGGGAGTCCATCTCTGGCTGATGAGGCCCCTGGAAATCCTCTGCCTGGGTGCCCATCTGAGGCAGGAATCCCTGCTCTAGTACAGCTGGCAGCATCGGGTAGGCAGCCCGAGCCCACCAGAGGCAGGCTGTCAGAAAGCACCCTCTCCTTGAGCATTCCTCTCCCCGCCCAGGACACCCCCAGTCCCCAACAGCTGGCCAAGCCCTTTGCCACAGGTGGGCCTCGGTCAGGCAGGCCCAGGGTGCATCCTGTCCCTCTTCGGCAGGCCCAGCTCCCTCGGGAGGTCAGGAGCCAGGCTGAGCAGCATAGTGGGGAGCCGCGGGAAGAACGTGGGGACGCGGACAGGGACTGGGACAGGCTGTCAGTGCTAAAGATGATGAATGGGGAGGTGAGGCGGGAGGCCCAGTGTTATCGGCAGCGGATGGCGGGTGCGGGCGCTCGCCGTTCCTGCTAATCCCCGGGCGCTGCCTCAGCCCTTGCACTGATAACGAGGAAATGGGACTGACAACAATTTTTAGCTGAGAGATTCTTCACCAAAATGCCAGGCGGCCGGAGGTCTGACAGCGCCTGATTGAGTGTGCGAGTGCGTGGGGGGAACGCCCGCAGCCCCCTCCCCTCCCATGCAAAGATGGATCGCTCATTCCGCCTCCCGTCCACATTCATTACCGCGCCGCCCACCCCACCACCCCAGCGCGGCAGTGCCTGCCACCTCCACTTCTGCCTGCCGCAGGTATCCCCCCAAGCGAGGAGGGCAGGGAGGGGAGGGCTCCTGACCCTGTCCTCAGTCTTACACAGGGCAACCCCTGCCCAAAGGTGACTCTGCAGAGGCAGGGACTGAGGGTCAGGGCAAGCGGGTCCCAGCCTGAAGGCTCCCTAGTTACATGACCTCCAGAGGGTCCCTTTCCCTTGCTGAGCTGCTAGAATACCTTTCCCACCGGACAACAGCCAGGCTCCAACAGGAGTGAAGAGGGATAGGTCTTGTTGAGTAGAGAGCAGAGGTCAAGGCAAGGCAAGGCAGTCCTCGCCCTAGCCTGGGCCAGGCTCCAGCCAGTGCAGCCCTCAAGCCTTGGAGCAAGGCCTTGGGTACCTGGGGCCTTAGATCAGCCCTCTGCTGCCCCCCTCTGTTGGGAATCACTGACCATTGGGAACAGGCCACTCAAGGCCAGTGAGGGCTGCTCCTTCTCTGCCATCTTCCATAGTGAAGGCTGGTGCAGAACTGGACACATGGAGGGTCTCGTGCAAAGGGAAAGCCTTCCCCTCCCCAGGCACTAACTCACCAGGCCTTGCAGCTCCCCACCACGTGATTGCCTCTCTGGCTTGGCCTGTTTGGTTTTGTCCTAGTTCTCTGGCATGGGGGTTCCATTCTTGCCTCTCTGCTTGTCCAAGCAGCAAATACCACCTTATCTTTTCTCTACAGACCGCAGAAGAAATGCCTGGTGTCTAACTAGGGATGAGGTGGGTGGTTAAACTGCGGGTGAGGGTGACTCTGATGACAACAGCAATGGAGGCCGGGACTTTAAAGAGTATGTATGTGGGTATATGTGTGTGTTTGTGTGTACATATGTATATCCCACCCCCACCCTCTCAGTGGAAGGGCTTCCATTTCCTAGTGACCAAAACACAGAATAGAACTTCAAACAGAATTCAATGGAGTTGCCTCTTACTAGCTGTGTGACCTTGAGCAAATCACTTAACACTTCTGAGCTTCATTTCTCCTTGTGTGAAATGAGGATAACAACATTTAGCTCCCAGGACTTTTATGAAGATCCAACTGAATCAGGGCTGTGTACAAGTGAGGAGTCCTTATGGTTTCTAGCACAGTTTGTTGTTTGTGCCTACATCTACCCCCTCCTGACACCAGCCTTGCCTTGCCCTGTATCTGGCCTTCTTCTCTGCTGGGGCCAAGATCTTTTACCACTCAGTAGGTACCCTGACTACCTGGAGCACATGGAGTTTCTTCTTCCTATCCATTCATGCCCATTTGTCTATTTATTGGTTCATATGTCAACGTATCCATCTGTCTGTCCATCCAATTATCCATTATCTGTCCGTTGATAACAACTGTCTATCGAGTATCATTATATATTAGGCTACAGGTTAATACTGCACATATTTTACCTCATTTGATCCTTCCAACAGTCCCGTGAGGTGGGTGTCATTATCTCCACCACACAGATGAGGAAAGTGGGGCTCAGAACAATGCAGGGACAGAGCTACAAGTTCAGAGCAGGGATTTAAATCCAGGTCTGTCTTACTCCAAACCTCAACAATATCCAACTAGCTACCTAGCTAATGATTCAATACCATTCCACAGATGTCTATTGGATACCTGCTATGGGTTTGCCATTGTATAGATGCCAGACGATAATGAATATGACAGACACAATCTCTGCCCTCAGGAGCTTAGGACCTAACGATGGATAGAAACATTAAACAATTGTCCCCAGAATGGTCTTTTTTTGAGACAGAGTCTCACTCTGTTGCCCGGGCTAGAGCGCAGTGGCGTCAGCCTAGCTTACAGCAATTTCAAACTCCTAGGCTCAAGCAATCCTACTGCCTCAGCCTCCCAAGTAGCTGGGACTACAGGCATGCACCACCATGCCCAGCTAATTTTTTCTATGTATTTTTAGTTGTCCAGCAAATTTTCTTTCTATTTTTTTTAGTAGAGATGGGGTCTTGCTCATGCTTAGGCTGGTCTTGAACTCCTGAGCTCAAATGATCCACCTACCTCGGCCCTCCCAGAGTGCTAGGATTACAGGCGTGAGCCATTGCACCCAACCCCCCAGAATGGTCTTAGAAAAAGAAAAGTACATGGAACTATGGGAGTATATCATCTGGTGTGGAGGGTGAAGGAAGTGACATTTAAGCAAAGGCCTGAAGGATGACTGGGAACCAGTCAAGCAATGATTGGGGGAAGTGTTGTTCTAGGTAGATAACAGCACGTTTGAAGGTACAGGGGGGAGAGAGCCTAAATGAGGAACTGTGAAAAGTCCAGTGTGGCTGGAACAGAGACAGTGAGGGACAGAGTGTTGAGATTTGTTGAGAGAGAGGCCACATCCTGGAGGACTTTTTAACTACCCTTAATGATTTTGGTTATTATTTTTAACATATAATGAAAAGCCATCAGAGAGTTTTAAACTGGGAAGTGGCATATCAGACTTGCATTTTAAAAAGATCATTCTAACGGCAAAGTAGTGAATGGTCTAAGAGAGCAAGAGCAAATGCAGGAAGACTGTTCAGGAGGTCATCTCACTAACTCAGGGAGAGACAGTGGTGACTTGCTCTAGCGCGATGATGATGGGAATGAAGAGAAGCAGATGGATTGGACATGGGAATTAAAAGACAGAAAGGAGTTAAGGATGACTCCAAGGGTTCTGGCTTGAGCACCTGCTGGTGGTAGCCTATTTACTGACTTATGGGCGGGAGGAGGAGCAGCAGGTAGGTAAGGAAGAAAATGAGTTCAGTTTGGAAGTATAATGCTTAGTTGGAGGAACTCTTAAAGACGATCTATGTGAAAATGCTGAGTAGGCACTATGCATGAGCCAGAGCTAGAAGTAGAGACCTGGGAGACATTGACATATAGGTAAGAATGGAAGTTCACCACTGGATCCTCTGTGCCTAGGACAATGTCTGGCATATGGTAAATGGTAACTATTTATTGAACAAATAAATAAATGAATAAAGTTCAGAGTAGGTGATATCACTTAGGGAGAGCGTATACACTAAGAAGAGACTGGAAGAGAAGCTCGATTAACTCTAACAGGTAGAGGAAGTTTAAGTCATCCAAAACTAAGAAGGAACAGCCAAGACGTAGGATGAAAACAAGGAAAGTGTGATGTCATTGAAGCCAAGAAAGGAAGTTTCAAGGAGGGAGGGAGTGCCATCAGAAGGGTCAAATGCTGCTGAGAGGTCAAGAACATAAGGCATGAAAAGTGTCCCGTCCACTCATTTTATCCTTAGTACAACTGTCTGGCCTCCACTTCATCCACCCATCATCCATCCAAACCACCTCATCCACTCTGCCCTCTCACTCCCTTCCTCCTTCTCTCCAGAAAACCATGATTGGCGCCTCTGCTGAGTGTGGGACAGGAAGAGTTAACATGCTGACAGACGGCATTTTTTACCTTCAGTCAATATGAACAAGGCCCCAAGACTATGATTCCAAACATCTGGATTTCATCAATATGTGATCTGTCATCGTATATTGGCATTCCCCAGTCCCCGCGCCAGAGCAATGTGGCTGGTTTTATTAATACGTCAAATACATTATCCGTGTAATACACTTGTCTGGCGGGGGCCTCCCGCTGGGGCGGGGCGGCGGATTTGAATGTATGATGAATCAGTTTGCATTACATGTTCGTAAGTCATCATTTGTCAGGATTAATAGGCATCCCTGGTCGAGGAGGTGGGGGTAGGGAGGGCCGGGGAGAGCCGTGTATTTAGCTGTGGCCCATACTTATCTGCCGGTGCCCAGGGATGCCCTGAAAACAGCTGTGCACCCTCTTGCCCAGACCCCAGGGTAATGGCTGGTGCTCAAGGAGCAGAGGTGCCATTTTGAGCAGTTCCAGAGTCACTTGGAACCCAATAGGCCTATTTGTCTCTGCTTTGGGCTTGCCAAACAACCAAAAAGGATATGGCAGGGGCCAGTGGCACAAGCTGGCTGACTCTTAGCATCCTTTAGGACTCAACCTAGGACTCCTTCTTCCAGGTGGCCTCCCCTGACTCCCCCAGACTGTCTTAGGGGCCTCCTCTGTGTTCCCACAGCCTCTTGTGCTACTTCTATCACAGCACTTGTCACACAGAATTATTGTTGCCTGTTATGTGTCTATCACCTTCTTTAGATTATACATTTCTTGACGGCAAAAATTAACTTGTTCACTGCTATAGCCCCAGCATCTAGCAGAAGCCATAGCCCAAAGTAAGAGAATAGTCACAGTAATAGTAGAAATCAGTACGTAGTCCTTGAATTGATAAATAAATGATCATTGACCTAAAAATCCCCAAAGATGCAGACATCAGCTGGGGGACACTATGGGGTTTTTCTCTGACTCCTTGCTCCACTCTGACCCTGGTCTAGTCTGGTCTCCTATCCTGCAATACGTGCTCTTCTTACCTGCTCTTCTTCTTTCTGTAAGACATGTATAGGCCCCTTGCCCAGCATCAGGTTCCTTACATGTGACACACATACACAGGTGTGACACATTCATGCCCACATGCCCTTGCCATCTCCCCTTCTCCCTCCATGCTGCCTGCAGAAGCTCAGATTGGCATGACCCCTTCCACACAGCCTCCTGCCAGCTCCAGGTACAAGAGCCTGGCTGGTGCCCTGACCCCTATTGAGATGGACACTATTTACTGTCTCCAGCAACAGAGGGCACCTGGATTGGGCCAGACATGGCTCCTGGGTGGCCAGTGGCAAACGTCTTCAGTACAGCCGAGTGAGGTCAGCCTGTGGACAGGTGTAGGCTCAGACTAGGCCTTGAGCTGGAGCCAAAGGTTCCAGGCCAAGGCATAAGCAAGCTCACTGAGTCTCAGTCATGGAACCCAAACCCTTGGCCCCGTGAGAATTTCCTCCAGGCAAGTGCACCAGCCAACCTGTTCAGAGACTGGTGTGGCTTCAGGGGCTACAGCTATTTCACATCCCTGACCTTGGCTATTCCAAACATAACTGTAGCCCCTCTCCTCTTTGTGGAGCTACAATTCAGTTCCCCTCCTCCTTTAGCTAATAACTTCCAGACAGCTCCCTGAGCTGGGCTGGACCAGTGGTGGGTGAGGCAGGTGGGGCCTCCCAGAGTTCCCTGGGATTAGGCTTCACAAACTGCATAAAGGGCCTGATTCAGGCAAACATCCACATACGGACATGCACACAGATCCTTTCAGGTGTCTGCACACACACACACACACACACACACACATGCACACACGAGCCGGCATTGACACACACAGGTGCTCACACAGTGTGGGTATTTTTTCCCCATCTAGACAGACACACCTGAGCACCTATGCATTATTCAGGTGTAGACTTAGTATACCTGTTAGTCTCCCCAGCAACCCACACACTTCACTCTCTCCAGGTGCCTCCCTGGCCATGCAGCCAAAACGCTGAGACTGTACTGTTTAAAGTAAAGTAACTTCAAGTGCGCTTTACCCCCCGCTGGCTCCGACTATAGGCTTATAAAAATGAAGTGGGAACCTCCACAGCTGTGGGCAATAAATCCTGAACTGCGGAGGGGGCAGTGTTACCTGCTTTCGAGGCTGATGGGTGGACTGTGGGGCACTGATTACAAGTGCCTGCAGGCTGGACGGGCGGTGGGCCAGCCGCCTGGCCCCCGGCACTGCCTGCTAGCCCGTCCCAGGCCAGTTGCCTCCCACAGACCTGCAGGGTCAAGAGACCCAGAGTCCTAGGGAGGGGGCGGGGACAAGGAGAGCAACAGAGGGAGGTAGAGGAAGAGAAGGGCTGGGCTGGGGAGAGTGAGCGGACAGCCACGTGCTGCTAAGGCTGAGGGGAGCCCTCGCATCTGGAGATCAATTAGCATCAATTACTGACTTCATTTAATTGTCGTCCAAGATGAATTTGTCATTTTTAGCTGGGAATTAATGGGAGACCTTCACCTCTCCCTGGCAGCAGCAGCGGAGCCAACAACGGTCACCTCAGCCTCCTAGGAGCTCTGAATCCTGTTTGGGCCTGGGGCCAGACGGGGTCAGGCAGCTAGTGGGGCTTCTGTTCCCTGGGCAGGATCTGGCGTGGCCCGCCGTAGCCCAGGGCCAAGGTGGGGGCCGTGGGTCCTGGGTAGCAGTCCTTTGCAGCCTCTGTCTTCAGCCAGAAATTAATTTGCTGGGCTGAGCATGTTTACCTTTTCCCAGCAAAGGCGAGACAGTAAACAGCGGACCCGTGGCTGAAATTGAATTGATAACTGCATCAACGTGCCAGATAACGCCTAAAATAATATGCCGATAAGGAAATTCGATTTGATTTGCTGCTGCGCATCAGATTGGCCCCATCTGTAGCTGCCTGTAATCATTTTCAATTGCGTTGGGAAACCTTATTTGTCCTGAAATATTTCTGTCATTTTTCATTGCTGGCGACAGATCCTTGGGCAGGTGGCAGGGGTGCGCTGCCTCTGTGGGCGCAGGGCGGCGGCCCGAGGAGGAGGGGTGGTGTGGACTCCGAGGGAAGGAGGCAGGGAGCAGGCAGCCGGGCGGTGACAGCTGTTCCTCCAATCAATCACGCTGTCGACAGGGAGGGACGACTGGCTGGCAGAAATTGAGTTTGCCTCACAGGGGACGATTGAGCAAATTAATAGCCCATTAGCCAAGCAGTGACCTGAGAAATGAAGGTGCAGGGGTTCCTGCTCACTCAGGCCGGCTGGGGTGGGGCAGGGCAGGGGAAGGGTCTGGGGAGGGGAGAGCTCAGGAGGGGTGTGGGAAGAGGAGGGATGGATGCGTGGATGAGATGGGGAATGCGAGTGTGAGGGGCGGGGTGGGGAGTCGATGGTGCAGGAGGACAGACATCGAGTTGGGGGAGGAAGGCTGGAGATGCACGCAGACCCAGGAGAGATGTGGAGGTGGCTCCAGCAGATGTCTCTCTGCCACCGTCCCACCATGCCCTCTGGGACGGAGTACTATGCTCATAATCTTGTCTCCACCCGCAGTCTCTAGCTACGCCCTTGACTTCTCTTTACTTTCGGAAAACCTGGCATGTCCTCTGGAGACACCACTTCCTTGTGTCCTCTCCAGGGCAGGCAGTTTATTCTCCAGACTCCATGCTCCTCACTTGGGTCAGCGTCTTCCAGTCCATTGCGTCTTTACCCTACGGTTCTTTGAGGTCAAGTACCATGTGGCAGCCCACCTTGTCACTGTTATGTACCGTCTCCATTCTCTCGCCCAAGCTCCTCAGCTGTTTATTTTTCCTGTACTCACTTCCTCCTGGAGGACCTTGTCAATAACCTAAATTGCTCGATGATAAAACTCCCTCCCTCCCAAGGCCTCAAGGCCTTGTACCCATTAAACTTGCTCCTTCCTCCTGCCTCCTCCCAACTCCTGAGCCACCGCGCACCCGTGGACGCTGGCCTGGACCCCACGGTGCATCACCTCAACATGCTCTGGCCAACACACTCGACCTCTTTACTTCTTTTGCCTTCTCTGCAACCCAGCTATTCTCCTTTTTGTCTTAGACACACAGGCGGCTATGCACAGCTGGGGAAAATCACAAAACCACGCAGATATGTGCCAATAAAAATTCACAGTTTCCAATCTCAGCACTACTAAGCAATCTCTGGCTCCCTTTGCCCACAGAGACAATTCAATGATATTTTACTATCTGAGCCCCCTCCCCATCTCTGTCCCCCTGTCTCTCACTAGGTGGCCTTGCTTCCTCCTTCCCTCAGAAATTTAGTCCTCGGGCATGAGTTTGCTCAGCCTCTAGATCCACACTCACCTCCTTTCTCCCTCCAGTTTCAGTGGAAGACGTATTTGTCTTCCTGCCTTAGCTTACTCACTTATTCCGGGATTAGGATCTCATTCCTGCCCCTGTTCCCCAGGAACCTGACGGGTTCCCCCTCCACGGCCGCCTCGCTTTCCTTCCTCACGCGTCTCCCCATCAGCATGTAAACTCCCGAGTCTCTCCCATAGTGCAGCAGCATCAACAACCCTTCTCTCTCTTCCCTGTGGCACCTTGAGCTACTGCCCTTTCTTCTCCTTTCCTTCTCACCTAAGATGCCCCAAAGACTTTTACTTGCTGTCCACCCTGCTGTATTGCCTAACCACTTCTTAACCCAGTGCAGTCTGAGTTTCATCCCCATCATTCTAAGGAAACAGTTCTGAATCAGGTCACTGATGATCATCAGTTGCCAAATACAATGGATACTCCAGTTCTATTCATTTATTTATTAATTCAATAAATATTTGTTGCGCGTCTTTCATGTCTAGGCACTACACCGGGGTCAGGGATACAATGCGATCTATGTCCTTATGGAGCTCACAGTCAAGTGAGGGAACTGATTCAATAAAATACTCAGACAAACAACTGTAAAATTGCAGTTGTGCCAAAGAGAGGTCAACAGTGCTATGGAAGCCCATACTATGGAGACTCGCCTTGCTCAGAGAAACCCGGACAGGCTTCCCTGAGGAAGAGACACAAGCTGAGATGTGATGGATGAGTGGCAGCTGAAGAGTCGAGGAGGAAGGGAAGGGGTAATACTGATCAAATGCTTACTCTGTGCCAAGACTGTACTGTTTTATCCCCCTTTATAAATTAGGAAACAGAGGCACAGAGAAGCTCTTAACTTGCCCGCAGTTGGGAGGTATATGGTTGTGTTGGATGTTCAACCCAGACCATGCGATACCGGAGCCCATGCATGCTCCTAACCACTCTACCGCCTCTGGTATTAGCTATTGCCCTTGTCATCATTCACTTCTCCCTGCGCACACTCCATGCGTGTCGCCACTCTGGTTTCATTCCCTCAGGCTATAGTCCAATCTGAGCCATGTACACAGGAGCACCGCACACAGGACAGTCTCTGCTTGGAAGTGGGACTTGTCATCCTCTAGACCTGCCCTCCTCCTGCTGTTTCTGCTCCAGTGCGTGGCATCACCGTCAGCAGACTTCCCTAAATCGACAGTCTTGACTCTTTCTCTTTACTCAGGCCCTGACAGCCAGTAAACCAACATCTTAGCTGTTTTTACCTCCTGAGCACCCGTGAGAACCATCCGCTTTTCTCCATTGCCCTGGTTCAGGCATCCTCATCTCCAGTCTTTACTCTCACTTCTCATGTGTCTCTCTCCCTCTCATCTAGTTCCGTCCCTGCGGTTAAAAGGATCTTCCTAAAACACAAATCAGATCCTATCGTTTAGACCTGTAAGACTCTTCCCTGGCTTCCAAAGCCACAGCATAAATATACTTACACAAGCCCCTCTCCAGCCTCACGAGTCCTGGCCCTTGGCCTGGTATTCTCATGGTCAAGAACGCCCTTGGCATCCCTCTCCCCACGGGCAACTATGAACCTCATTTATTCTTTAAGGCCACACTCAGAGAATGCTTCCTCTTCGAAGCCTTCCCTGATAGTTACTCTGTCTTCATGCTATGTTGCTTGTATATCTGTATCTCTATTATTGCACATGTCATATAATATTGCAATTATTCGTTTATTCATCTACCTTCCTTGGGAGAGTCTGAGCTCCTTGAGGGTGGGGAGGTTATTTGGTCCATCCTGGAACACTCAGGACGCTATGCGTAAGGTCTGGCACAGAGTGGGTGTTAGTAACTGGGAATGATTCGGTGACCAGGTTAATGGGAGGAGGACTTGAAGGGCCTGCAGGAGAATGTCCGGAAACAGAATGAGGGATGGGGGAAGTTTCAGGGTGAGAGGGGTGGGAATGGGGGAAGGAAGGCAATCGAGGTAATGTTGAAAACTCCTTTTGCTTAAATGAAGCTGTGCTTCATGGTCAGTGAGAGTCAGAGGCCCCAAGGGTTTCAAAATCTAGAAGCCCTCAAAAGACAGAAGCTCCATAACTGCTCTCCCCCTCAAAATATCAAGTGTTCATAGGCCTGGTGGGACATGGGTGGGCAGTGACCACATGCATGTAACCAGACAGTAAAATCCCATGCCTAGAAACACCAACAGACATACATACATGCCAAGACAGACAGGCATGTGCTCCTAGAGGGTCCCTAGCAGCCCCCCATCCCAGAGCCCTCTGCAGCCTCTCTGCTGGCCCACCGCCCCACCCGGAACCCCTGGGCTGCTCACGCTCTCTCTCAGCAATTTCCCTACCCAAGAAAGCTCTAAGGGTTTCAATTACCGGCGCGTGGGATTTAGTGCCCTGGGCTCCTCTGACTGGAGGAGATTTATTTGAAGGTTTAGTGTCGTGGAGAATTCACGTCTTCACTCCCAGGAGCCCAGCTTCCGTCCTGAGCCCCTAAATCAGGAAGCAAGATGGGCTATTGTCACTTACCGCATTAGCCTCGTTAGCGGACCAGGAGGGGTGATTAATAGCAATGCACACACAGCCATCCTGCTCGCTCACAGCTCCCGCTGCTGCTCGTGACCTGGGGAGGGATGGGGAGTGGCTGAGCCTGCTCTGGGATAACTAAGGACTCTAGGCTTGGCCCCCTCGCCGTCGCCAGGCAGGGAAGTCCATACGGCCATTCCAGATCTGGGGATAGTTCACTGATGAGCAAGCCTAGCCAGAGAGAGCACAGCTGGAGGCCCCTGGGGCCTGACTCCTGGAAGGGGCAAGAAAGCAGGGGTGCCAGAGGCGGCTGGTTCTGGGATAAGAGCTAGAGTGCACACCTGCTTGCAGGAGAGAGCTGTGTGGGTGGGGTGCAGTGTGGAAGGGAGACAGGCGGCGCACGTGCAGGAGGTAGCAGGTGCGTGTTTATTTTATTTCCCAGACACTGTAAGTGCGTGCGATGGGCCAGTGACATTTTAAGAACAGGAGATACAGCACTGAGGACAGACGAGGGCCCTGAGAGGAGGTGTGTATACACGGAGGCATGTGAGAAAGAGAAAGAAGTGTGTGAGAGAGAAATAAAAAGTGCGGTGGAGAGAGAGGGAGAGAGAGGAGTGAACGTGTGGATGGCAGAGCGAGAGGGCTGTAGGAGACACAGAGGGGTGTGTGTGTGAGAGACAGGGAGAGAAGGGCGTGTATTTTCTGTGGTTTTTTTTCTTTGTCTTTTCAAATTCTCCCCTCCCCACTCCTTTCCCCTACAAAGTTTTCGGAGTCAGCTACCCTGGGCTTGAATCTCAGTTCTGGCTACTTCATTCGTTTATTTGCCCATTCATTCATCAAATCATTACTGAGCACCTACTCGCTTTCACCTTTGCCTCGTTTTCTTACCTATAAACTGGAGATAATGATTACACTTGCCTAACAGGGTGGTTGGGACAAGTCGGTGATGTAATTTATGTAAAACGTCTTGCAAGAGCACAGAGTTTGGACCAGACGTGCCCTCGCGCAGCACCTGGCACGCAGGTCAAGAACTAGTCGCTACGGAGCTAGAGCTCTCCTGCCGATCCTGTTTCCTTTTCTCTCCCTATTTCTCTCTCTCGTTCTCTCTCAATCACAGCTGAGCCATAGTATTAATTATTAGAACCAATTGACTGTTTAGACTCTGATGTTTTAACTAATCACCACTAACGGCAGACACTGGTGAGCAATCACATTCATTTAGTTCTCAGGCAAAACCCTTCTCATAGTTGAGAGCGGACTAGACAGACGCGATGCACAGCGATAACTGGGATTTGGGAATGATGGGGGAGGGGGGATCGCTGCTGTCCAGAAAGTGGCCATCCCCTGCTCCCTGGGGGCCTTGGGCGAGCCAGGTCCCTTGGGACGGGTTAGTTGAGCCTTGCCTTGCAAGTGGGTGGGCTTCCTTCCCTACCTTTTTCTCCTTTGCCCTTTGGCCTCAGTCTCCCCTTTTGACTTAGAATCCTGTCACGGGAGTCTTCAGCAACCACCACCCTGGAAATATCCCAGAAAGATCCTACCTGCTCCTCTTCCCTGAGATGCTTTTTAATTGTTGTCCTTCCTAAAAGTCCACTTCCAGGCAGAGTCATTTAGACAGGTTTGAACTCTTCCTCCTCATAGGGATCGGCTTGCTGCTGGGTGGAAGGGGGAGTGCACCCTGTACGTGCTGGCTGAGGGTTTGCTTGAAGAGGGCGACAAACACGTGCTCAGAGTTGCTGAGTCTCAAGACAGCGCCCGGGCTAGGGATGTGACCTGAGCAACGCGTGCCTGAGAAAACACCTGCTCACTTGTCCTGCCTTTTCCACACTGGGTCCCAGAGCCCATCCGGCACACAACCCTGCTCCGCACCAAGCCCTGGCCCATCCTTTGTCTGCTCCAGCTTAGCTGGGGGAGCCAGAGCCCCAGAACTCAGAGATGCCTGCTTCAGGGTGCAGGCCAGGCAGGGATGGACCACAGGGCCCCAGCGTCCTGGAGGGGGGTGGCCTAGGTGCCCATGGCCAGCAGGTGTCGCTGTGGCTCCAGCACTGGGAGGGGGTGTTAGGCAGGGGCCCGGGAACAGGCAGAGGTGCTGGGTGCCCCTTGGCCTCCTGCCCCTACCTCAAGCCTTCCTGCTGGGAAAGCCTTCACCAGGGCTTCTGACACCTGAAGTGTACACAGAACACTTGAGGTGCATTTAAAATGCAGATTCTGATTCACTAGCTCTAGGGTGGGTCCCAAGAGTTTGCATTTCTACCAAGCTTCTAGGAGACACTGATGCTGCTGGTCTGTGAACTGCCCTTTGAACAGCAAGGTCCTAACTGCACAGCTCCCTAGTCGGGGGCGCTGGCCCTGCTCTCTTCCAACGCCGGTCCTCACCCTCACTCCTATGTCTTTAAATAAAGCTCAAAATCAGAGGCCAGGGGTAACTATGAGAGAGCCTCTCTTTTTTGGAGATGGGCTTAACTAGACCAGCATGAAGTAGGCAGTTTGTAGAGAAGTTCTAAACCCAAACCTAACCTCAGTCCTCTGAGCCAACCCAGCCCTAGGTCATAGCCCAAATCCTACACTTAAATCTAAATCCAAATCCAGTTGTAATTCCCCCAATTAACCCCAGTTCCCAATGGGTTAGCCATTGCTTCAGTCCTGTCCCAAGACCAAGTGCCCCCTGCACCTCTCCTGAGGTTCAGGGCCTCCTGGTCCTCTGCCTGAGCCAGCACAGTGGAGCAGTAGGAGCTGGAACCTGGGTCAAGCTCTTCGAGGACTCAGCGAGGGAGCTCAGGTGGAGGAGAAAAGCACTGTGACCGCTAGCTGAGAACCTGCATTCCCCAGAGCCTTTCTGGAAGGTGCTTTCTGCTGGGGAGAGGAGTCTTGTGCTTGCCTTAACCCATGTTGCTCTGCTCCTGGGACGTGGGGAAGGCAGGGAGGAAGTGTGTCCACTAGCCCCGCCCTGACTGCAGGCGAAAAGGGAGGATGTGTGTATCTGGGGGTGAAGCACCCTCTGGGGCTTTTCTTTCCAAATGCAAATCTCTGAGGGGCCTTCCTCCTTCCCGTTCCTGTCGGCTGTCTGGCCCTTCTGGATAGTACAGAAGCAGATTCCTGCAGGGGCGATAGGTTATGTGAGCTGGACCATAAGCGTTCACTCTTTCCACGTCTGACATTTTGTGATTTTTAAGTAGGAATGCAATTTTAAATAGGAGCAATTTGGCCTTGCCCTGGAGGGCTACCCACTGTGACCCACTCCTTAAGTGAAGAGTGTAGGAGATGGGTCCAATCAGGGAAGAGCCCATCTCTCACACTGTGCAATTAAAAATACTCCTGCATGTACCAACACTGTTGCCTTTAAAAAGCACCCACCTCCCTCTCCATTTACAACATCTCTACTTGGAAAAACTACCTCTGCATTTATAAAGCGCCTCTACATTTACAATATATCTCTACAGTTTTGCAAATTGCTTTCTCATCAGCCATTTAAATAAAAAGATTTTTTTGAATACCTTGAAAAGGCTACTTAATTCTCTGTACCTCAATTTTCTCATCTGTAAAATGGAAAGGATAAAAGTACTACTTTAGAGGGTGATGTATAAAGTCATTTGAACAGTGCCTGGTACATATAAGCCCTTTATGTTGTATTTACTATTCTTCTTCTTATTATTAATGTCTTGGGGTATTTAGCGCCTTAGCTAGGGAAAATTTCTTTAGATAGGGAAAGAGAAAAATCATCGTCCAAAGTCATGTTGCTAGTAAGCTTAAGAATGAAACTTTGGGCTCCTGTAGTCCGGTGTTACAGTCTACCTACTACACTGCAAACATCTGGCCAAAATAATCCTTATCAGGAAGGAAAGGCTGACCCGGCAGGATGGTGGGTCTAGTCTTTCCTGCCCTCTGCAGGTCTAGGGCATGGGAGGGCACAGGGAAGGTGGCCTCACAGGGGAAACTGATGGGTCCCCCGTGGGCTGGCCTAGGTTCTGGTCTGTGTTGGGAGAGGAGATAGGGTATATGCTCTGCTCCTGGATTTGTTCTGTGGCTGACATGGCAGAGAGAGAGAGAGAGAGAGAGAGACAATGGGTGCACTGGAGAGACACCATAGCAGCTCTAGCCTCGGTTCCCCCACCAAAACCGTCTTCCTCACCCCTCAAGCTTGTATCCTTCTCATTTCTCTCCACATGGCATTTCCCTCTACTCCTCCTCCCCTCATTCTGTCCTGGTGGCTCAGTCACAGATGGAAGCTCAGGGCCAGGGCTGGGCTGAAGTAGGGAACAGTGGTTAGGCAAGGAGCCTGGGAGGCGGGACATGAGTTTTGGGGTCAGACAGGCCCCGTCTCGAAACCAACCGCTGCATTTCTAGCCATGTGCCTTTAGGCAAGTGCCATAACCCATCTGAGCCCTCTCTTCCTTGCCTAGAGACTGAGGACGGTGACACCCACCTCCCCATTTCTTTAACAAATGAGATGAGTGTGCATCGCCGTAAGTACAGTGACTTGCTGCCCTGCGGGGGGAAACCATGGAACTGCCGTGGCCTGGGAGTGCAGGGGGACAGGGCTGACAACCTGGGAGCCTCGGGGAGGCTTTGCCCACAGGCTCCCATGTTCCTCCACCCTTGAAGGCCCGGCCCTTCCCCAGGCACAGTGGTCAGTGGTCAACAGGACAACACAGGCTTGTGTCATGAAGAAGGCAGCTGCGTGGGGGGCTGGGCTGGGGTTTGTGTGCAAAGAGGGCCTGGGACAGAGAGACAGCTGGGAGGCCGGGCCAGGCACAGCCTGTTACCAGCTGCGCAATGGCCTCTCAGCCCTGCCACCACCAGCTCCCCCTAGCCGAAAGGCGCCAGTCCAGGCTCTCTTACTCTCCTAGTTCTCGGCTCTGAGCACAGAGTGGGGCTGCAGGAAGGAACCTGGGTGAAGTGTACCATGGCTGAGGCTGGGTCTGCTCAAGGGAGAGCCTTCCCTCTGTCTGTTGGTCTGCCTGTCCCTTCCTCTCTCTTCCCGTTCATTTTTATCATGAGCTGTCCCAAACTTAGTCCTGGAACACCCTCAAAGTTTGCAGCCCAGTGCTCTGGGGGTGTGGAGTGAGGCCCAGGCTCAGAAGCTCTCAGTCTGGGGAAGATGGACACACGAGATACCACCTTGAGGCTGCAGGGGGAAGGGCTGAGGAGGAGGAGGGCAGGGCTCAGAGGGGGAGAGGGCTTCCCGGAGGAGGGAAGCCTGGAGTGTCGGATGGCAAGAGAAGGAAGAGTGGAGCAATAATTATGGCAAAGGCTGAGACGCAGCCCAGCCGGGCCAGTGTGGCTGGAGTAGGGCAGAGGAGTGAGGGGTGCGGGCTATAAGGGGGGTGGGGCCTCCCCTGGGCCTTCGCTCTGCAGGTGTTTCAGAGTGGGGAGGACTTAGAGACAGTGGTGTTGAGCCCCCTCAATATTTAGACGGGGAAT
>RJWJ010028562.1:0-21325 GCA_004363605.1 Indri indri | reverse complement strand
TCTCATTGTGGTTTTAATTTGCATTTCCCTGATAATTAGTGATGTGGAGCATTTTTACATATGTTTATTGGTCATTTGTTTATCTTCTTTTGAAAAGCATCTATTCATGTCTTTTGCCTGCTTTTTTATAAGGTTGTTTGTTTTTTTTCTTGCTGATTTGCTTGAGTTCTTTGTAGATTCTTGTTATTAGCCCTTTATCGGATGTACAGTTTGTGAATATCTTCTCCCATTCTGTAGGTTGTCTATTTGTTCTCTTGACTATTTCCTTAGCTGTACGGAACATTTTTAATTTAATCAAGTTTCATTTATTTATTTTTGTTGTTGCCATAATTGCCATTGGGGTCTTAGTCATAAATCCTTTAGACCAATATCTACAAGAATTTTCCCTCCATTTTATTCTAGAATTCTTATGGTTTAATGCCTTACATTTAAGTCTTTTATCCATCTTGAATTAATTTTTGTGAGTGGTGAGAGATATGGATCCTTTTTTCATTCTTCTGCATGTGGCTATCCAATTCTCCCTACACCATTTGTTGAATAGGGCTTCTTTTCCCTAGAGTATATTGTTGTCTGCTTTGTGAAAGATCAGTTGGCTATATGTGGATGGTTTTATAACTGGGTTCTCTGTTCTGTTCTATTGGTTTATATCTTTATTTTTGTGCCAATACCATGCTGTTTTGGTTACTATAGCCTTGTCATATAATTTGAAGTCTGGTAGTGTGATACCTCCAGATTTGTTATTTTTGCTTAAGATTGGCTATTCAGTCTGTTTTCTGGTTCCAAACAAAGCATAGAATTATTTTTTCTAAATCTGTGAATATGACATTGGCATTTTGATGGAAATTGCATTGAATCCGTAAATCATTTTGAGTAGTATGGACATTTTGACAATGTTGAATGTACTGATTCATGAGCATGATATGTTTTTCTATTTGTTTGTGTCCACCAAGAGACTCCCAGAATTACTAAATAAATTCAGCAAAGTCTCAGGTTACAAAAATCAATGTACACAAATCAGTAGCACTTCTATATGCCAATAACAGTCAAGCTAAGAATGAAATCAAAGACTCCATACCATTCGCAATAGCTACAAAGAAAACAAAATACCTAGGAATACACTTCACAAAGGAGGCAAAATATCTCTACAAAGAGAACTAGGAAACACTGAGGAAAGATTCATCTTTTTATTCATCATGAATGGGATTTTTTGTATGTATTGACTTTAAGACATCATTTTTTAAATGATGTCTTTCATCACTTCTGGTCAGGTCTCAGACAAAATGTCTTCAAATATCACCTCTCCCCATTTCACTGTATGATTCTGGCTCTCTAAAACTCCCTTTTCATTGCTTTTGGGTTGGTTTTTCTTTTCTTTCTTTCTTTTTTTTTTTGGTATAAAGAGCGATCTATCTTCCTTTTTTCAACTTCATATTTTTTATTTCTTTATCTCTCTGTAATAATGCCTTCAGACTTATCTTCCAGTTGAATAATTTTCTCTTCAAGCATGTTTAATCTGATATTTTGTCTGTCTCTTAAGTTTCTATTTGGGCTTACTTTATTTTTCATTTCCAGAAGTGGTATTTCATTTTGTTTCAAGTTTCAAGACTTTTTATAGGGTCTTTTTTTTTAAACAGAATTTCAATACTCTCTTTTTAATATAATTAAACAATTTTTAAATATTTTCATCTGGTTTTGTCATATCTGTAAGGCAAAAGGCATCTTTGTGGAGAGGAATTTGTGCTTTTTATAAAGGAAATATTTCTGGTTTCTGAAGGTTTTCTGAACTATATTGTCAAGTCTACTGTAACTTTAATAGATTTAAAGTGTTTATTTAATGCAACACTTTTAGTTGTTCTCTTTCAGGAATATTTTTCTGGACATTTAGTTCACCAAATTGTTTGACAAGAAGACTCAGACTGTTAAACACTGAAATCATGGATTTTAATTTCAGAAAACATGATTTATGTTGACATCTCATTTTTTCTTTTTCTCATATGTTTTGTGTGAGTTGAGATCCATCTTCTCTGATAGCCTGAGTTCTGTAGAAGTGTGCTGTTCTAGATTATGTGCCTATTTTTAATCTCTGATTTCTGAATTCTCTTAAGTGCATTTTTTTAAAATTTCAGAATATTATGGGGCTACAAAAATTTAGTTTACGTATATTGCCTTTGCCCCACCTGAGTCAGAGCTACAAGCATGCCCATCCCCCAGACAGTGGACACTGCACCCATTAGGTGTGAATATATCCATCCACTCCTACCCCCTCCTACCTGCCCTACACCTGATGAATGTTACTACCATATGTCCACATATGTGTCGATCAATTAATACCAATTTGATGGTGAGTACATTTGGTGCTTGTTTTTTCCTTCTTGTGATATTTGAATTCCTTTGCTAGCCTATGGCTCTACATTGCAAACAATGTAATAACACTTTAACAGTAAGGCTTTTAAAATCCTTCAAGCAGAAATTCTAACAGTTGTGGTAAATTCCGTGGCTTTTAGTTCTTAAAGTTCTTTATATACAATGCCAATATGTCTCTTTGCTAATGAAACAACAATGGAAGCCTCTGTGTGTCCAGGGTTCTTCATGGCAGCAATTAATGTTATTGGATCTCAGGGATAGGAAAATATTCAGTTCACCTGTGCACCTTTATCAAGGCTCCCCCAAAACAAGAGAGATTCAATGCATTCTACCTCTCCTTTTACATGTCCATGGGTCTTGAAAGGCAAGCTCTCCACAGAGAAGTTTGTCTTTCATTGAAACTGGTCTCCTAATTATGGTAAGGCTCAGTTGGGGAAAGTATGATACATGGTCTATCTTTGTTGCCTGGGACAGATTATTAAAATTAACAAAAACTCTCTAGACCTTGTCTTCCAAAATGCCTGCCTATGGTGTACCCAGAAGAGGAAATTAGATTAAAAATAGCACAGAGTATCAGACAAATGTTTGGGCTTCCATCTCCCCAGAATATCTAATTGATTTATTTGCCAGATTAATTATTAAATTTTCTCTGAAATTAAATTGATATTTTGCAATAAAGACTCCATTAGTCTCTTTTTAAAATGGCCCTTGTACAATCTTCCCTCAATGTTTTTATTTTTTATTATTCATTTACTTTTTAAGATTTTAATTTTGTTGACCACCTGGTTGAAAATGATTCTGTTCATCCAGCTGTTCTTTCTAATTACTATTCTTTTTTAAAAAAATTCAATCACTGACTGAGTCTGCTGAAAAAATAAATTATTATACCTTAGGATATTATCAGCTTCATTCTTCCTTCTAACCTGAGTTCATCTTCACCTGTTTGAGCCATCTGTGAGTTCAACCACATTTGGGTTTATCATTATAATTATGATCTTTTGCTTATGATGTCATAAACAACATAAATAGATTTAGCTGGAGTAGATAGACTCTTCTTAAAAGATTGCTTAAGAAAATATCTTTAGATATATAAGAAAGGCAATGAACGATTGTAGTAGATGGTCACTATGCCTAAATTTTAAACTTTTTTCTATAAAGAGATAGTAGAGCACGATGCTAAAAGCATTGAGCCGAACTGCCTAGATTCAAATGCATTTTTAACTTATTTATTGGCTTTGTAACCTTGAATAAATTATTTAATTTCTACTGCCTCAATTTTCTATCTGTAAGGTAAGGATAATACCTTTTATTTATTTCATAGAGTTGACATGAGGATTATGTAAGAAAGCACTATATAAATATATCTATTATTAGGAAATTGAGCTTGTGTTCAAATGACTTCATTTCAGAATCCATGAAAGGAAATAGAATAACTAAATGTAGGGAGTCAGTATAGAGTAAGATTCACCTGGCTTGAAATCCTGACACCGTAACATACTAGCAGGGAGGCTGTGGGCAAGTCCATTAATTCCTCTGGTCCTTAATTATTTCCTCTGTAAAATAGCGATAATAATATCGCTCTTCATGGATTGTTTTCAGAATTAGAAACATTAATGTAATGTTAATTCTATGCAACACAGTACAAAATATTTTTTAACAAGTTCTATTTCTAATTATTTGTTACTCCTATTGTTAGCAAATGAGTGAGCAAAATATGAATATAAAGATTGTTGCCCCTTCTGTAACCTGATCTCATGGCAAGGAATCAAACAAAATAGGGGAAAGGTTTACTTCCACGATTTCTGATGTGAAATGAGACTGTTAAAAAATATTAATTCTCACATAAGATAGGGGTATACTTTTAATGCCTTTCCATTTTATCTGAATCATGTTCATCTTTCATTTGCAAAAGGAGAGAGAGAAAGAGAGAGAGAGAGAAAGTGTGAGGAAGGAGGGAAGGAAGAAAGGAAGAAAAGAAATCTATTGATGTTCACTGTACCATTTTTTACAATAACAAGAAACTGGAAGCTACTTAAATATCCATCAATAGTGAATACATAGGGACATGGTTACATATATTATGGTGCATGGTAAATGCCAAGCCTTACTCATATAATGTCATCGAGAGTACCGTGTCAATCTAATAATTAGAATGTACAGCACCAGCTGGAGCTTGATTTAGAATGGAATTCTATAATGGGAAAGGTGGAGATGGGGGATGTTTTCTCCTCCCAATTCCCTCTCTCTCTTTGTCAGCTGCTAGCAGGCTGACTCTGTCCCAGGGACTTTTCACAGATACTTGGACATTCCCTTGACCAAGCAAAGGCATCATTATTACAGATGGTGCCCTGAAGCTAATTTCTTAGGCCCTAGGCACCTGATAACACATCTCCAATCTCTAACTTTCTTGTCTAAGAGCTCCTTGCCCTTTTGATAGCCCAACTGGAGATCAAAAATGGCCCCTCCAGTCCTCTTTTCTGTAGTTTATATCTGGTGCCCAGTAAAGAAAATCATGCATCTCTTGATTTCACAAACTTTCAGAGCCCTAAGTAGTAATATCATTACTACAGATAGTTACCCCTTCCCTGTCTGCTGTTCACTGTCTATTTTAGCTGTCTTAGGCATGGATCTGATACCAATCCAATCCTCTGTGTTTCCCAGTTACATGGACTATATTTCAAAACTTTCTACTGATTCCAAGTGAGATTGGGACTTCTTAGTCTCAGCATCATTGACATTTTAGCTGGCTAATTTTTTGCTGTCATGGCCTGTCCTTTGTGTTATATAATAGGATAGTGAGCGGTACCCCTGGTCTCTACTTACTAGATTCCAGGAGCACATCCTCAGTTGTAACAACCAAAAATATCTCCAAACATTGCCAAATGTTCCATGGGGAACAAAATTGCCTCTAAGATAAGAACTGCTGTGCCCACAGGACGGAAATGCAATGAGACTCAGCAGAGCAGCACTTCTCCCTAAATGAATATCTTTACGAAACTCTTCTCTTTTGCTTTCTTTACCATTTTATATTCTAAGTGATGAGGAGTTTTAAAAATTATAAAATAGATTTATCTAGCTATTACTAAAATTCAGGTGTGCTTCACACTTATTTAAGTACTATAATATGAATGAAACAGAAAGAATCTAACATTCTGTGTTATATACAATATACTTGTATTTATATACACCTAGATAGACTACATTTTTTTGATATTCCCTAAAAAAGAATGACATAGAGCCATATTTACTGATATGAAAAGGTATATAAGACATACTTTTAGTCAAAAAAAATCAGAATTTAAACATTAATTATATAATCCACTTTTTATTCTTTACTTTTATTTCTTAAATTAACGAGTAAAAGATTATATATACTTATGGTATACAACATGATGTTTTTTATAATATATATATATATTGTGGAATGGCTAAATCAAGGTAAGGACGCTTCAAATCTACTCTCTTAGCACTGTTGAAGAGTACATTTTTAAAAAATGATAATCCACTATTTTAAGGGACTATTTATACACACACACACACACACACACACACACACATATGACTTGGAGTAATACAGATAAAATATTAACAATTCTTTTCTAGGACAATCTGATATTTATATAATGTAATTACTAATGTTATTTAAAAAATACATACTTAAATACATTAATTTAGTACCCTAAAATATCCCCAAAATGTAGTCTAAAAAATAATATATGTGGCTGTTACTTCCAAGAATTAAAAATCAAAAAGGAAACCTGAGAAATGCAGAGGCTCAGTTGAAAAAGCATGAAAGATAGAGGTCAATGGGCTATCCAGTAAATAGATATATCCATTATATACATACGTCACTTGTAAGTGGTTTATAAGAACAACTGTATTCAGAGAAAAGCTTGTTAAAGGTTTCAAACCAATGGCATTAATAATTTACAAAATGAAATTTTTAAGACCTTGTTTTTAGTGGATAAACACAGTGTGAAAAAATCTTAAGTCCAGGCTGTAAAAAGCATTGAAGTGAAAATTAGAAAGAAATATTAATAATAACATCATCAATGTCAAACAAAAGGGCAGTTTTCAACAATTTTCAATAAATCGCAATTCCAGATGTCTGTTGAAATTATGTTTAAAATTAAATGTTATATTTTTAAACTGAATGTTTTATGTAAATATCAATAAATACCCCTCATTTCATTTATTAAGTTTCTTTCTTAAACTTTTAAAAACAGTTTTATTGAAATGTAATTTAAACATAATTCACACATTTAAATTGTATGATTCAGTATTTTTAGTATGTTCACAGAATTATACAACTATCACCACAATCAATTTTAGGCCATTTTCATCACCCCCGAAAAGAACCCCATACCCTTTAGCAATCGCTCTCCACTTCCTTCCAACCTCCCAGTCATAGGCAATTACAACTCTACCTCCTGTCTTGATAGATTTGCCTATTCTGGATATTTCATATAAATGGAATCATTCAGTGTGTGTTCTTTTGTGACTGGCTTCCTTCACTTAGCATGTTGTCAGGTTTCATCCATTGTATTAGTTTCCTAGGGCTGCTGCAACAAATTACTACAAACTCGGTAGCTTAAAACAACAGAAATTTTGTCTGCAAGTTCTCGAGGCCAGTATTCTGAAATCATAATGTCAGTACAGCTGTGCTTCCTTTGAAGGCTCTGGGGGAGAGATCTTCCTTGCCTCTTTCACCTTCTAGTGCTCCAGGCATTTCTTGGCTAGTGGCTGCATAGCTCAAATCTCTGCCTGTGTCTTCACAGTGATCTCTCCTGTTGTCCTTGTGTTTCTCCTCTGTGTGTCTAAGGACACAAGCCATTGGATTTAGAGCCCAGCCAGATAATTCAGAATGATCTCATCTTGACATCCTTCAGTACATTGTGCAAAGACTCCTTTTCTAAATAAGGTCACGCTAACAGTTTCTAGGAGTGAGGACATAGGCATATTTTTCTTGGGGATACTTTTCAACCCAATACATCCATGTTGTAGTGTAATTAAACTTTTCTCTGATCTTTGACACACACATTCTATTTACCTATTTGCATTTTCCCTGATTTCTGTCCTGAGCTGTACTATAGGAAATAAATCAGTGGACATCATTTTGCCAAATGACAATTTTTAAGTTTTGGAAAATTTGTTATTAAATTTTCACCTACCTACTCTCTAGCATCCAATGAATTTGATCTCTTTTCATCCCTTCAGTGCAATAGTGATTATTCCTACTAAAGTCTTTCCAGACTTCCTGGCAGAGAGTTAGTCACTCTTCTCTCCCTTTCTCTATATCCATTGGGATTAGGCATACTTCTATAAACTGCTCATGAAAATATTTATTTCATTAGTAAGTGAACTCATAGAGAGGAGGGATCTGGAGATATCCAAAGGAAAAATTTGGAGTTTTAGGAAAGTTCTGGATTTAAGGATATTCCATGAACTTCAGCACCCAGAAGAATGAATCTTAATGCTACTATTCTTTGTGAATATAACGAAATTCCAATTTATGTGCCTATAGTTGTATCTTTCCCATAAAAGTGTACTTTCTCTGTTTATTTATCTTTTCTGTATGAATAATTCTTCTATATGGTGACTATGACTTCTCTGGTTCTTCCATATCACTTTTATCTGACACATTTAATTTCCTATTTCAAATTCTTACAAGGAAAACTGATTAATCTCACTCTTTTATTGTTGTTATTGTTCTGTTCCATTAGTTGCAGGTTAGTGGGCCACTGAAAGCTGATTTTCCTTACAGCAGGTGACCACCCTTGACCCAATAATATTGCTTAGAGAGAAGACAGTATTACATATTACAGAACGTTGCTTCCTAGGTCAACACTAACTATTTCTTTGCCAGTTTTTTTAAGAAGATAAAAAAGGATTTTTTCAGGCAACAATTGAAAACTCCAGTGAAACATCAAGTAAAACACTTGATAAATATTGACAATTTCTAAGCATTTCCAAGATCCCATGTTAGTCTGAATAGACTATTTTCGATTTCTAGTTTTTAAAACAAAGATTACTTGTATGAACTTCATGGAGCCTCCTGAGAAATCCCATTTTGTTTCTTTGTGTTCTCATCTCTGGCTCTAGGACAACTACTCAGTCAAAGGCATTTCTTCTAGTTCTAGATGTTTCAGCTTCTGTTGTCAGCAATGCTGACTCACAGAGAGAGAATTAAACAAAATAGAATTGTGTTGCAAATGCACACACACAAAAATCAATATTTTCCAAATGGAAGAGAAGAAAATAAATCAATAAAGAAAGGCATGTTTTTGTCAAAATTCTAAAGGGATTTTGCCAACAACAGAGAGTAGACAAAATTCTATAAGCATATATCAGCTCCTCTGTCCTTTAAGATAGTAGACTAAGGTAGTAGAAAAAGTAAATAAATAAAAAACGTTGAGAATGTATACTAAGGAGATTAGGGTAAAGTAAATGTAAACTAAAAAGCCCCAAGTGTGGCATTCTAAACAATGCTTCTTAAAGACTAATATCTTTCTCAAAGTCGATTTATTTCTTTTAGTTGTTTTGTGTTGTTTGAGTGATGTATTTATTTTATCTTAGTCCTTGACCTATGAGAGAAGAACATTTTATACAGATATCTTATGCCCTTTTCTTCAATAAGAAACACCGTAAGTCAAGATGTCCTTCTATAACCTAAGATGTCATATTAACTCTTAATAGATCCAAGCCCTCAAAGAAGCTGATATACTCTTATCAATATAACATATTAACTTCATGATTAATAGCTGTTTTTTAAGAACAATGAGATTTTGTTTTTAAAAATGGATAATGAATTATAAGATTCAACCATCATAAGGATGAATTTGCCCTGGAATTTATTTTGCAAATAAAGATGTTTTGAAATTCTACAAGTTCAAAGACTAATATTTACTAACATAATTTTTCTACTCTTTATATACAACAAAAGGCTTTCCATCCAATTCCTAATACTAATACTGGTTACCATTTTACAGTGTTTTCTATTTTTCAAAGAAATTTTGCAAACATACCTGGTTTTATCCTCATAGCAACTCTGTGACATAAATAAAGACATATTGGGCCAGTTTTATAGATGAAGAAATGGTGATGTAGACAGAATTAACCAGATTAGCCCAAGTGACAAAGCAAGCTGGGGATTAGAATTCCACTTACTGATTCCTGTAGTAGTGCTTTTCCAATTTTTCCATATGTTAGAGTAGAAGACTTGGATACAGGGCTGAGACTGGATGCAGGGGCTTAAAGATCAGGTGCCGGTATTAAAATAAACAACTCTTAAGCAGAAGTTAACTAGCGGGGCTGATAACCACAGATAAGAACCAGCCCAGACAGGCCTGTCAGTTATCTCTACCACTTCAAATGAATTTTGGATAATTACAATATTATTTACATTATGGTTTTAAAATTCCTCTGCCCATGAAATCACCATGATAATTCCAAAACAACCACATAAAGTATAAAAATAGTAAAGAACCCAATACTAGAAATTACTACCCAAATTTTTAGTAAAAGCCAACCCCTTGGTCTTGAATATTCCTCCCCTCAATTAGTACAACTACAAAAGATCTAAGACCATTTCCTCTGAGGGCAGCCTGCTCACTCTCTCCCCTGAGAGTGTACTTTCACTTTCAATAAAGCTTTCACTTGCTTAGCTTACATGATGTGTCCTGAAATTCTTTTCTGCAATGAATACCAAGAATTTGGAACAAAACCTCCACTCAGAGGCTAGTGACACACGCATATTATTTATGGTGAAATAACTGTCCTGCTTGAATATAGAATAATCAATAGTAATTCAATTTAGAAATAAAGCCCACTATTGTACTGTTATCTACAATAACATACCATTGTTATATTATCTGAGGTAATATTTAGGCGAAAATAGGGAAATAAAAAATGTCGATATGTTTCTAAAATTTTAGAAAATGCCATCTTCCTATTAGGTCTATTCATTTAGATAGAGCATTAGTAGAATAAAATAACTAACTGAAAGCCATAAATGGGTAGGAATAATGCTACCAAGAGCAAACACCTATAGCACATTTACCATGTGCCTAATATTGTAGTGTTTAATTCTATGAGTTATACATTAGTCATCATTTTAAATTTTATAGTTGAGGAAATTGAATTATGGAGACATAGTGACTTGCTCCAGACCACGAAGCTAGTTCATATTTTCAGCAGCAAATAACAGTATAAGGTGATATTCAGTATATCGGTTAAGTCAGTTTTCCCATGAAATGATCTGAATGGTTTGCCAGAAAATGATAGTGAGTCAAGCTTAGAATAGCCTTGTTATTTTGTTATTCCCTGAAGGACAGTGAGATTTTGAGATATTAAAACACAGGAAGCTATATGAAGATGTCTTCTTTTATTCTGTCTATGGACCTTTTATGAAAAGTAAGAAATGATAACTGGATATTCAAAAAGCTAATAAGAATCAGCGTTAAGTATCTGACTTAAGATAATAAAATATTAAAGTTCTCAGCAGAATTGAGTTTTATAAAATTACTAAGCATGTTAGAGGGGTATTGCTTATGGTACTGAGATATGGTTGAATTTCAAAATGAAAATAATCATTCGACTACATAGTTAAGTATTTGGATAAACATCATTCAGTTTTCAGATTTATATTGGAAAAAACTGTATAACTAATGCTATCATTTTTTTAAAGCATTAAACCAGTGTAGCAAGTTCAAGTACTTCTTTGAATACAAAGATAGAATAACACATTAGTTTTGAGAGTGATGTTTTAATAGGCTGTTCAGGTAGACTTTAGAATCAAATCAGACTCCCTATCTTTCAAATTCAGTGCTCTCTGTCCTGTCTCTCCATAACAGTATGGACTTCTATGAAGAAAGGAAAAGTTGATGTGTGATTGCAAAATAATGTTTGAATTAGCAGAAATTTTTCCTTAAATATGTTTGTATTCTTTTAGAAACATGAATCTGTTATGGGACAGATTCTAAGATTAATTCTTATGCTTAGAAAAATCTAGAAATGCCACTCCAATACAGTATCTCCTGATATTAGCTTTACTTCAGTAGTCCTACTGATGTTTAATTTAATGAAGTAATAAATTTAGAAATTTGTTTCTGCATGCATTTGTTTCCAGGATTTATTTTATGGAAATCTATTTACAGAATAATAAAATTATCAAACAGTGAAGTATGTATTATACTACATATTACTAATAACTTATAGGAAGGAAGATTACTTCAATAGTTGTTAACACAAGCAAGACAGGCTAATTGCCATAAAACATGTCAATGTAATTATTATTAATTGTTCACTCCAATGTAAAAAAATCACTTGAACCTAGACTATGCATGTAAAACATAGACAAAATGTTCTTTGCAATAGCACATATTTGTACATCACATTGCTAGCTTTTCCTTATTAAAATAAGCACGTTTTTAGTAAATAGTAAATAAATAAATAAATACTTTTCATATTCATCACTTGTCCTGAATTCATTAGGAGGGCCAAGTGAACTAACTGTGTGATATAATTCGAGGCCAATTCTGTTACAAAAAACTGTTCTACTCCAAAGGTCAACTGCAGTTCTGAGGTAAGTTAGATAGAAGAAAAGAAATAAGAGAACCAGGTTTAAAAAAAACCAAAAACTTAACAATAGTAGGAAAAGAAAGAGGCATAATGTGTGTCTAACTATTCAGGGAAGAATATGAATAGCAAAGAACGATAAGATTCTAGGTCCTTTCTCACTTTCTCGTTTCCCTCTCTTTACCTATTCCTCTCATTCAGAATAAATCATCAGCAAAACATCATCATCAAACAAAAGCAAAAACTTCACTTGAATCAGTCTGAATATTAAGCATCATGTAAACACAAATTATCTAAAAAGAGAATTTTCTATATTTAGAATGTGAAGGTGTCACTCTAGACTATTACAGAGTTTTGAGGGCCATGGGTCATTAAATATGAAATGTCAGATTTCAAATCAAAAGTGTAGTTTGTTATATCTCACACAAGAAGTGGTACAATTAATCAAAGTATGTGCCTAAACTATTGACACAGTTTTGTCATCTTAACAGTAGCTTATTTATGCCAGCAGCAAAGAAACTTGGACAGTGAGTGGCGATAAAAGGGCAAAATGTGTTTTCCACAGCTTGTTGAGAATTTAGTTTTCCTTGCAGGAAGTAGTCCAAAGGATGAAAGAAGTGGTAGTCAGTCAGTGCAAGGTCTGCTGAATATGGAGGATGACAGAGAGTTTCCAAGTCCAGCTTCTGTAGTTTGAGCAGCGTTGTTTGTGCGACATGTGGTTGAGCATTTGCTGTCTTGCAAGAGGATTGACCTGTCTCTATTAATCAATCTTGGCTGCTTAATCACAAGCATCCTCATCATTTCATCCAATTGGTTGCAGCAGACATCTACTGCAATGGATTGACCAGGTTTCATGAAGCTGTAGTGGATAATACCAGCACTGGACCACCATACAGAAACCATTAGCTTTTGTTGATGAATATTCAGTTATGGACTGTGTTTCAGCACTTTATCTTCATCCAACCATCGTGCCAAATGCTTGCAATTGTCAAAAAGAATCCATTTTTCATCACACTTAACAATATGGTGCAGAAATGGTTTGCCTTAAAGTCGTGACAGCAAAGAAAGGCAAGGTTCCAGATGCTTTCTCTTCTGACGTTTGTTTAATTCATGTGGAACCCATCTATACAGCTTCTTACCTTGCCACTTTGTTTCAAATGGACCAGTATTGTTGAAATAGTAACATCAAACCTTGCTGCTAATTCGTGCATACCTTGAGATGGATTCGCTTCTCCTACAGTTTTCAGCTCATCATTATCGACCTTGGTCTCAGGTTGCCCATATGGCTCATTTTCAAGATTAAAATCACAGAGCAGCACTTCTCAAACCATGGAC
Source organism: Indri indri (assembly GCA_004363605.1). Lineage (NCBI taxonomy): Eukaryota > Metazoa > Chordata > Mammalia > Primates > Indriidae > Indri > Indri indri. The sequence goes on along the minus strand of RJWJ010028562.1, from coordinate 8,050 downwards.
GTATGGTGCATTCATTAGCCACATCCTTCCCAAACACTTCTTTGATATTTCAAGATGTCTATGCTGCATTGTTCTGTGACAGAACTCATACTTGAAAATAACACAAATTTTTAACTTATCCATGGTTTCACAAAAATTGCTCTACAAATTTTTTTGAAAGATAATCACAAGCCAAAACATGCATTTGCAAGACTGAAGATGTACCTTCACAATAAACATAAAACAAGAAGTGTCAAAGTGAAAATGATATCAACTGTCAAACTTAGTACTTAAGGAAATAGGACATTTCACACTTAATAACATAATACTAAACTTTAATGTGGCTGAAAACATTTCAGAAGTTCTAAAAAGTTAATAAAGTAGGGATAAGCATGGAAGTTTTTATCATTTATCAAAGACATACATATTGTTTTTCCCAAATGGCAGCAGTCAAAGGTGAAAAGACAAATATCCATCCACGGACTTGCCTTGTTACTCTGTTGGTTACCCCTCCTATATAAAAAGTAGTTTTTCCTCAACTTGTCATGAAAATTTTTGGTCTCTCACAGTGATTCATGCTCCATAATGATCTCACTACTACTCAAGGAACAGTGACCTCAAGTGCAAACACATAAAGCTCAAATGTAATTTCATTTCCTAGCTCAAAGACTGAAAAATGTATTATTTTTGTATTTTAATTGCTTTCTATGTGAAATTACATGTTATCATTGTTAAATAGAGATAGTTTGAGATGATACCAGAATACTAGTATCTCTATATAGCTCACCTGCTGCATTTTTCCTCTTAAAATATCCTGTAGGAAAGACTGTGTCAAAATTGTCAACTTGACATTTGCTACAATCCTCTTTTCATACATTTAATAGTGTCTGACAAATAAATGTACGCAATTAATGGACTCACAGATTTGGTGTTTTTATTATGACATCCTTTCTGAATAGCTTAAGAAGTAAAATCTCAAATACTTGCAAGGGAAAATGGATCCATTGTGTAAGTTCTTAAGTGAATCATTTGGTTTACATAAGTACAAGTTTACACTGATTTTATTAGAAACTTTTATCCCAAATTTATATCTAATTTTATTAAGTTATAAACTGTAAAAATCATTACAGAAGAATATTTCTTATTAAAATTAATACATTTTCTATTTTGAGGAAGTTATTTTATTTGAATTAATGTATCAGTAGAGATTTTCATGAATTAGAAAACAATTTAATGTCTTTTTCATCTACCTAGACTCTATAGTCTAGAATTCATTATTAAAAAGCACTGCAATCTATTAGCAACCATTGACGTACTTGAAGTTATACTCCCCTACAGAAAGTTGGTTAATAATTTACAACAGTATAATGAATAAGAATTGTTCCTTAGAAATAAACTGGTAGGCAATTGGCATATTGATATTTCGATGATTTAGTTAAGCCTTTCTTGCTTTATTACAAGGAGGAAACCCTTATTACTTGGCTCCTGAATAGAACTGAGTTATTTAGTTTTCCAATGTATTTAGAAATATAAAGCAAAATTTAAAAGTAACCCTAGAAAGCAATAGCAATGGAGTTAAAAGTTTTAAAAAATACAAAAATGAATATAGCAGAAGCCTTTTTTTTTTTTTTTAGGATCAATCAACTTAATAGGGAAGACTTTGTATAAAAAAGAAAAGTTTTAATGGTGATTAATGTTTAAAAAGGAATAATTAATTTTCACTGGCAAACACAAAAACTCACTGGCTATCTTCTAATATGTGAGTCATGTTTCATTCAAATAATATAATATTAATCACCCATTATGTACCACATTCTGATTAAGTCATTAGGATAAAATAGTGTAAATAAAAAGTCCCAATTCTCCTGACGTATTCCATAAAGTAGGTAAGATACATGACTAAATATAATGATGCTATAATAACAATAATAATAACAAAATGGTAACTAACATCATTTATTTACCTGTCACTGGTCTAAGAACGTTACATATATCAAATTATTAATCCTCTTCCCATACTACGAAGCAATTACTAATAGTATGTCCATTTTATAAATATGGAAACATAAGTAAGCTAAGTAAATTGCCCAGTCACACAGCTAGTCAATAACAGAGTTAGTATAACCAGTTAGTTAATACTAATTGCTATATGGACAAAACAAAACATGAGATATGATAGGTAAGAATGGAATGCAACAAGCATGAAGGAAATGATTATTTATTTAAAGTTGTGGTCATAGAAGGTCACACTGATAAAGTGACATTCGATCGCAAACCTGCAGGAATCAAGGACATACCTAGAAGAAAATGATTCAGGGAGTGGGAAAAATGTAGAGGTGGATCTGTGCTTAATGTGTTCAAGAAGCAGCGTGGGTGCGCGAGGCCAGGGCCAGTGAAGACTAGAATGGGAGGGGTGAAATTGGCTTTGGAGCCGAGTGAGATGGGAAGGCTCTGGAGGGTTTTGAACAGAGGAGAAACACCGCCCAATGCGTGTTGAAATGATCATTCGGACAACACTACTGATGATAAACTGAGGTGAGCATGGAAGAAAGTAAGGAGGTCAGTTTGGAGGCAACAAATTTAATCTAGTCAAGAGACTATGGTGGCCTGAATTTGGTAGGATTTAAGGCATGAGGTTTTGGTGAGCTATGAATCTATGATGTTCTGATGAATTACATGAGGCGTGAGAGAAGAGATGAGTCAAGAGGGACTCCAAGTTTATGTTCAGCCCTGAGACACTGGAAGAATAGCCTAACCGTTTACTGACACCAAGAAGCCTATTGGAGAAGCTGGTTGACAGGGGCAAAAACAAAAGAAGAGAAAAGGGAATGTTCTTTAGCAGGCATGAAGGGATAGTATCTAATGCTCCAGGGAAGAATTGGTTTTGGATAAAGGTTCTGAAAGCTAATTTGTTGTAGCATAAAGTAAAGCAGAATCTATGAGTAAAGATGAAGGTAAGTTGATTAATGTACTACATGAAAGTTGTGTTTTGAATTTCTTCTATTTTATCATTGAAATAGGAAGCAAGCAAACTCATTAGTTAAAAGTATGGGTGTGAACATAGTGAAGGTATGAGAATAGATATGTAATTTGCTGTCCAGAAACGAGGAAAAATAGGGTAGGTATATGTGTGTTTCTCCTTAGTTATATTCATCTGTCCAGGTGAAGGCTCAGAGTAGGTAAAAGGCTATATTAAATAGAGTGGATTTTTTTCCCACCATTCATATTATTACAAAAGAATGGATTGACAAGAAATTTGAGTATTCATGCAATTAGTGACATAATAACTGAATTTTGAAACCAAATAAGGATGGAAATTAAGGCACGCTATAGCCAAGGGGTGGTAAAAAGTTGGTATGATTAATAGGTTGCAGGTCTTCATTTAGAAAAAGTTGTTTAATATAATGTACTAGAGAAAGTAACCTGAAAGGAAAAAGTAACTTGTAGTTGTCAGTTTGTCATTTATGAATAAAAGACGAGGTAAATTCTACTACTTGGCCCTGGCAATTCCATTGAAAAAAATCAGGCATTTCTCTATCCAGTCTCAGTTTATTCCAGTTTTCTGTGTTTGAGTAGATTTTGATAATCATCCTTCTTTCTACCGCCAAAATAGCTCACTATAGCCAGTATGTATAATATCTGGGTAAAATACTGAGTAAGAGGAAATGAAGCTACAGCATAGTGAACAGTAATGCTGAACAGCTTCTCTATGAGCTTAAGCATTCTGTAAGGTGATTGAACTTTTTTCCAAGTCCAATCTAAAATGGCTCAGAAATCAGTCAGAAGGTAGAGCAAAGGATTATGAAGGCTTACAATTCAATGTTTCTTTGTAATAGGCACCAATGAGAGGAACCTAATGTGGATTAATATTTCCTAGCCCATTTATAACACACTTTACAGTCAAAAAGTAAAACACACACTCACGCTGCAATATTCAAATGTAAATTCTGCTTCACTTGTATTTTGGTGTGCTGATGAAAAAATATCTGAACTTCTCGAAATTTGTGTGTATCATAAAATCAGAATTATTTAGGGTGTAATACATGAGTCTCTTGTGACTTTGGTTAATGTTAGTCAGTCCCCAGTGACTGTTCACTTATAAGTGAAGAATCACATTTTTGAGTCTTCCCTCCTCTCTCAGGGTACCTATATCAAGGTACAGCCAATGTAGCGTACCAATGTGAAATCAACTGGCTTCTCTGGACAATATCCTTTGATTATATTTACACACACATGCATTATGTATATATATAATATATATATATTATATATATATTTATTAACCCTTCATAAAGAAAGGATTGGCAATTTATCTTTTTAATTTTGTGTTTGGTAAGCAGGACTCTCCAGTCGATGCTCTTCACTCTTCAACCACCTGTCATTTATTTGCTATATGTTATTTTATATATTTACCTGTAGAGTTTCCCTAAAAAAGAGGTAATGATCAAGTTGATGTAAAATATTTTTGGAAATATCTTATATCAACAAGTATTTACTGAATACTAATTTTGTGCTAAGTCAGTCCTGCACTAGGCTATGGAGGATTCAGAAGAAAGATGTGAAAAAAATGTTTGCTCTCAAAAGTGTCTTCTCATCTGTTATCTCATCTTTGATTCTCTTCTTTCCTCTCTCTCTTCAACTATCGATCCTTTTTCCAGGCCCTATTCTTATGCCCAGCTATTCCAAATATCTAACTGTATTTTCCTCTTCAACCAAAATATCCACCGCATCCCAGTCTTCCTTGTACCACCTATGGTTTAGAAAGTATTTGGCGCATTTTTACAATTCTGCAAACTGATTTAAACTAGTGAGACAAACTCATGCTTGCCCGCAAGATGTTTTTAATTGAAAATGTTCAAATGTATTACCACAACTTTTTTGTTAATTTCAGGCTCTGTTATTTCCTTTCATATCAATAGGTCATCTTTGTCAATGCCTGAATAATTACTGTTGTCTTTTATCAGCAAGAAAATTATTATAAATTAATATTCAAAATTTAAGTTCATTAGAAAGAAGTAATGTTAAAAACCATTCCACATTGTCTTAAAATATTGTCCATCAGAAAAAAATTGACACAGTTTTTCCATTCTCAGCCGGCAGAAGCATATCTTCTATATTTTTGGAATGCTCATATATTGTACACTTCCAAGATACATCCTTATTCAATTGCCCCAAATAGGTCAGTATTTTTCAGCCATACCTATAATGACAATAAAAAGGTCTGAAATCATACAATATATTAAATTTATGTATTCAGAATTAATCAAATGGAGGTCAAACCATGCAAACTCTGTCAAGTAGTTTTAAGATATTTCTCTCCAAAAAACCAAACTTTCTTCAAATAGAGCAATACATTTGTCAAGACATGATCATTGGAAAACCATTTAAATTCTCTGTAATAGAGAAGAACTTAATATTGAGACCCTATATGTTGACAGGTCAGTGATGCAAGGCTATCTTCCTGAGTTGAAGACTAATTAATTGGATTTTTTTTTTTTTTTGGTTAAACAATTTGGTAGGAAGTTTCAAGGTGAGAATTTGGTGTTTGAATTCTAAATTTGGGAAATACTTTAACATTTATAATTGAGCCTTAATATCAAGAAAAGATTTCTTGTGCATGTTAAGGGTGGGTAGACACAAGTGAGATGGGGTCTCACTCTTGCTCTGGCTGGTCTCCAACTCCTGACCTCAAACTATCCTCCTGCCTCAGGATACTAGTTTTGATGGAAATGTTCTGCATCTTGACTGCATTGATGTCTATCCTAATTGTAATGTTGCTCTACAGTTTTGCATGGTGTTGCCATTGGGATTAAATTTAATTAGGATTAAAATGATTAAAGGGTACATGGAAAATGATCAAAGGGAACATGGAATCACTGTATTAATTCCTACCATTTAATTTGAATTTTACAATTATCTCAAAATAAAAAGTTTAATTAAAATAATAAAAAAATATATACCATGTTAAACAAATCAAAAGCAAAACTGAATATTTATATTAATGTCAGAAAGTTGATTTTAGGGAAAAAATATTACCAGGGATAGAGAATATCATTTCATAAACAAAAAATGGCCCATTCACCAAAAAGGCATAAAAATTCTAAATATTTACGTATCTAATAATAGAACTTTAATACATATGAAGCAAAAAGTATTGGAATTGACAAGAGAAATAAACATAACAAAATTGCAATCAGAGATTTCAATAATCTCTTAATATTCAATAGAACATGTAGACAGAAAGTCAGTAAGATATTAATAGACAATTTAATCAATGCTTTCAAATAACATGGCTACTTGATATTTATAGAATATGCCACCCAAGGAGAGTAGAATACAGAGTATTTTCACATTCTTTTCAAATGCCTACATAGCATTCATCAATATGGAACATCTTCTTAAACATAAAACAAATCTACAAAAGTTTTAAAAGATTCAGATGACATAAAATAATTAAAAATTAATAAGAGAAAGATATCTGGAAGATCTCTAGATATTTGCAAGCTAAATATAAAACTTTTAAATATCCTATGTGTCAAAGACAAAATCAAAACTGAAATTATAAAGTATTTTTCACTAAATATGAAAATACAACATGTCAAAATTTGTGGAATACCACTAGATCATTACTTAGGGTTATTTGTATAGCAGTAAAACCAATAGCATAGATAAGGAAAAGTCTTAAATCAGCATAGTATTGGCATAAAGATAGACAAATAGATCAATAGAACAGAATACAGTTTAGAAATAGATCCACACATATATAGACAACTGATTTATAACACGGATGCAAAAACAATTCAGTGGAGATTGTATTTTATTTTCAACAAATAATGCCAAGATCTATCGTTTATCCACAGGCATAAAAATAAAAATAACTCATATTATGGATTAAAATTAGCAACATAGAGCTAAATTTGAAACATAAAATTACAAAATGTCCAGAAGAAAATGTAAAAAAACCTCTGCAACCTTAAAATAAGAAATGTTTTTGATACCATACCATAAGTGTTATTCATAAATGAACAAATTGCTAAATTTCTCTTCAATAAAATTTAAGACTCATTCTGAGTATTAAAAGAATAAAAGGAAAGTCACAGAGGGGGAAAAACTATTTCCACTGCATACATGTGGTAAAGGAGTAATATCCAGAATAGGTGTGGAACTCTCACAACTCAGTGATAGTAAACTAACAGCCCAATTAAAGGACATGGGCAAAGATTGAACAGACGCATTACCAGAGAAGACACATACTAATGGCAAATAAACACTTGAAAAGACATTCACCAACATTAGATCAAGGCAAAGGACAACCACTGTGAGATATTACTGACTACGCATCTATTAAAATGGCTGCAATTAGGGAGACTGTCTATATCAACTTTTGATAAGAGTGTGAAACAACTGAAACTCATAGACTGCTGCCTAGAATGCAAAATGGAACAACCAATTTGGAAAATAGTTTCGCAGCTCCTTAAAAAGTTAAACATACACCTTCAATATGATCAAGATATTCCACATCTAGATACTTTTTTCCCACAGAAATAAAAAGTTATGTTTACAAAAGTATCCATTTGCAAATGTTTATAACAGTTTTATTTATAATTACCTTGGAAACAATTTAAATGTCTATTAACAAGTGAAACTGTAGTACATCCATGAAATCAAATGCTACTCAACAAAAAAAAGAAATATATATATATATATATAGAGAGAGAGAGAGAGAGAGAGAGAGAGAAGCTATAACATGGCTGCAATTGAAAAGAAGTGTGCTGAGTGAATGAATCCAGGCAAAAAAGAGAACATATTATATGATTTCATTTACATAATATTCTGGTAATTACAAACTAATCTGTATTGACAGAAAGCTTATCAGTGGTTACCTAGAGATAACAGTGGGTGCAGGAAGGGGGAGAAGGAGGGATTAAAAAGAGGCAAGAGGATAACATACAAAATATGTAAAGAATTCAAGCAACTCAACAGCAAGAAAACAAATAACCCAACTAAAAAATGGTTAAAGGAGTTGAGTAGACGTTTTTCAAAAGAAGATATACAAATGGTCAACAGGCAT